>PITA01002163.1:0-169609 GCA_004023965.1 Spilogale gracilis | reverse complement strand
CCGAGCCCAACGCCCCCAGGAGCAAGAAGCAACAAGGACTGGTACCTGCTGGGCTCCTGGGCCGCTACGTCCTCGCTGGCTCTGGAGGAGGCGGGCAAGTCCCTCTCGCAGCCTGGACCCAGCTCCCCAGCTTTGCTTTCGGAGCTTTCAGACTTGACTTGAGCATTTCTTCTTCCAGACGGGATCCAGAAACCAGCGGGAGTCCAGCCCGGACCGACTTAGAAACCAGACCGCCCCGGCCCGGAAATCGCCTGACGCCGGGCTGCGTCCGTCGGAGGAATCTGACTGGGTGCGGGGGCAGAGTGGTTCCGACCCGGAAACCAGACCGGGTCCGGGGACAGAGTGGTTCCGACTCGGAAACCAGACCGAGCTGGGTTGGATTGGGTCTGAAACTGGCCCGAGTTGGACTAGGTCCGTTTTTGAACTCTATCCGGGCCCAGAATGGAGGGGCTCGGATTCAGAAAACAGACTAGGTCAGACATAAGCTGGTCTGTGTCCCGTGTGAGGCCCTGGGTGAGTAAAATTTTGTTTTAAAGATGAACAAGTAGGGGCGCCTGGGTGGCTCAGTTGGTTAAGCAACTCCCTTCGGCTCAGGTCATGGTCCCGGAAACCCGGGATCGAGTCCCACATCGGGCTCCCTGCTCCACCGGAAGCCTGCTTCTCCTTCTCTCACTCCCCCTGCTGTGTTCCCTCTCTAGCTGTGTTTCTCTCTGTCAAATAAATAAAATCTTAAAAAATAATAAAAATAAAATAAAGATGAACAAGTAGGTTAACCTTAGCACAGATAATCATGAATTATAGTGACCACAGTGGAGAACTTTTAACCATCTTAGATAAGCTTATCCATTTACAGATGCCCTAGAGATAAAGGTGTCTCCGCCAGGCACTAGCTTATAAAGTGGAGGGGAAATTATTTTTCCTCTTTTACACTTTGTAGTGTCCTGGATGAGACCAGCTGGGACATCAACTCCCTCTGCAGCCTGAGGATGGGATCTTGGAGAAGTGGCAAAAGCCAAAGGAGGGTAAGAATTGTTACTTAAGTCATGAGTTTCCAAATTCAGATTGACAGGAAAAAACATTGGTTATTATTGATTCTTTCACCCCCAGGGACAGCTGTAGCCTTCTTGTTTGTCTCACTTTGTGTCCTGAGAAGTTGGCTTGGCAACCATCAGGATGGTGCCCCCTAAAATGTGGTGGGACAGGAGTGTGGTTTCTCTTGTATGTGAAACATAAGGAATAGCAAGGAGGACATTAGGAGAAGGAAGGGAAAAATGAAGGGGGTGGAATCAGAGGGGGAGAGGAACCATGAGAGACTATGGACTTCAGGAAAAAAACAGAATGTTTCAGAGGGAAGGGGGAGTTGGGGGGAATGGATGAGCCCTATGATGGGTTTTAAGGAGGCCATGGATTGCATGGACACTGGGTGTTATATGCAAATAATGTATCATGGAACCACTACCTCAATAACTAATGAGGTACTGTATGGTGGCTAACATAACACACACACACACAGAGTGTGGCTTGTACTGCACCTGTGGCTAGATATAGCGGGACAGAAATGTGGATGCAGTCAATTTGCAGTGAGGATCCTAGCAATTATTACCAGCTCTCAAAACTATTGTCCAAGTCTGTCTTTGGGCATTTTAAACTACACAGGGAGCATTATAAAATAAGAAATGATGATAAACCTTTCTGGGTTATATGTGTATGAAATAGAAATATTCCAAAAATTGTTTAAAATTTTTAGAAATGTGCCAATACTCTCCCTGTTCAGTTATTATCTTAAATTATTATATACCATGGAAATGACATTTTCTTATCAAATGAACTCTCATAAGATCTTTGACTATTTTTTAAAGTCTTTTTGTCATTTACCAACAGTTACTATTTTACACTGATGCCCTTACAAAGAGCCTCATCTTCAGATTCATGGGAAGGACTCTGCTATGTACTCTGGAATATAGGTTTCTGAAAACTTTAAGATCATAAAACTGAACTGGGTAAGAATTTCCAGAACTAATGGAAAACCTGGATTCAAACAGAATAAGAATTTGAAATGTGAAATTGAAGGAAGTGATAAGGGTGATTGTCATTTTTTCACAAATTTTTCTTTGAAATCTCACTGGTTCCTTAATGCCGTATTTTTCCAGATTTAAAGGAATTTTTTTCTCTTTTCCATGAAGCTATCTATGAGTTAGAGTAATTTTATAAAGTATATCTCTGAAAACAGAACTGAAACATTTACTTTTTCTCCCTACCTAATCCCTCTAGAATTCAGAAACTTATTGAGTATTCTTATTCTCATGGTAATATAATTATTTGCTTCCATTTGGTAAGAATCTGTTCCCCCTATAACAGGACAGAATTGGAAACATTGGTTGTATAACCAAGACTTTGGCTGGTGTATTTGATATATTTGAGAGTATGCATAAAATAAAAAATAAGCAGACAGTCTTAAGGAACTAAGTTTGACTTTATGGAGCTGATAAAAGCCCCTTGGAAAAACTGGCCTGGTATGCTGCTTACAGAATTTCTGGGAACCTTACCAGGTGAGTAAGGAAGGTCACTTCCTGGTAGGCCCAGGAACATCAGGATATTTGGGGACCTCAAGAAGAGAGGAATTCACCCAAATCTAACCAGAGTCTGATGGTGAGTTCTTGGTTTCATTTTTTTAGCCTGGAGAGGCTTTTAAAAGTCCAGTTTAGGGGCACCTGGGTGACTCAGTAGTTAAGCATCTGCCTTCGGCTCAGGTCACGATCCTCACGTCCTGGGATCAAGCCCCACATTGGGCTCCCTGCTTGGCGGGAAGCCTGTTTCTCCCTTCCCCACTCGCCATGCTTGTGTTCTCTCTCTCACTGTCTCTCTCTCTTTCTCTCTCAATTGAATAAATAAATAAAATTTTCAAAAACTAAATAAGAAATAAAAGTCCAGTCTAAGATTCCTTATGAAAGATTCCAGCAAAGCAGATTTAAAAAGAGGCTATATGATCAGTCACTACTCTTGCTGCCCTTATATAAATAATAAAGCCAAGTTTAATGAGACTAGGCTTATTTTGCAAACAAAGTAATTTTAACTGTCATTATCTTTGATAGAAATGAGGGTGATTATTGAGGAAAAAAAATTTTCTTTCAGTAGGAAATTATAACACAGCCTCGTGGATATGAGATTCTAGTCCTGTTCATTGTCTGAGGTTTTGTTATATATCTGTAAACCAAACTAGACCCAGAATTCTTCTAGTTTCTCAAATATCTGATTACAAGTCTCCAGACTGAAGTTTCTAATTTTCCCGCCACCCTTCTGATTTGGAATCACTAAGAACAAAGGCTGCCTTTGAACTTCCTTGAAAGGTTTGGCAGTCAAACTTCAGGGACTTGAGCCTTGGGTCCACATTCCCCAATTTAAAAGGGCTTCTCCACACTCTTAGCGCTGCACACCAGCTGGAAATCTAAAATTAAACTTGACTAGGGCAGTTCCTCCCCAGAAGCAGAAAGGGTCTTGTGGTGGACAGCTCTCCCAGGATCATGGGTCAAGATCTCATCTCTCATAGGAAGCCTTTATTCCTTTTTCTGTTTTGCTTCTTCTTTTACTGTGTTAATCCACAGACAGTGCTCCATAATTCTGACAACTATTTCTGTATCTATGACTAAGGCCATCGCTGCACAACAAAAGTCCCTAGACTTTCTTGCCAAGGTGGTTATACATAATAGAATGGCTTTATATTCCTTAATGGCTAAACACGGAAGAATCTGGGCCAAAGCAGATAACTCCTGCTGTACCTGGATCCACATGTCTGTCACTGTAGCAAATACAGGAAATTAACAAGCAAGCTACCTGGCTAAAAAAGGATGATGCCCCTTCAGGCACCTTCTTTGATTTATTTGATACCAACTGGTTTGGTCAATGGTGGCCCTGGCTACCCCATGGATACTCAGTATTTTGGTATTATCCCACTAATAGTAATCACAAGAGTATCCTTGATGTGCAGTGTTCTCTCACAGATCTTGAATTCATGATCATAGCCATTAGATGGTCACACTGCACTTGAGGGAACAGAAACAAGCTGAACGATCAGGTGAACAACAAAGACAGCTCTTCCAGGGATCTGACAGCATAACCTGTGAGTATCACAAGGAGTGAGACAAGAGCAACTTAACTTTGATGGTAACTGAGAATGATGCTAATAGGACATTTTTGGTCAATCCCTCACATAGGAGAGGATGACCAAAAGGAGAGTATTGTTGCATTAATTAAACAAGGAGGCTCTTAGATTGATGTGGCTCTAAGGCTATGGTGGCCTGTGTAAGCAAACCAAAATCTAAGCCTGCAAGTGCCTCAAGGGTAAGAAATCAAAATGCTAGAGACAACCTGTCACAAACAGTCAACTGGGCTCTAAGCTAGGGCCAGTCCTAATTGCCTTACTTTGCTTCCATCTTTTCTTCATAAAAGTTTCTCCCTAGCTCCTGGTGGTGGAGTGCTTCTAATCACTTCCAGTTCAGCACTATCTCATTTGAATTGATTTTTGGTCACCCTTCAAATCTGTGATATACCTTTATCTTTTAAGAACACATACCATAGAAGCATGCTTTTTCCAGCTACTTTAAGTTCCCGAGTCCTGTCTTTAGTTGTCTTTTCCACATGCAGTCCATTCTGTAGGATTCCACATCTGTGAAATAGCAGAAAGGTAGACTTCTGTGGAGCCAACACATCAGTGGATCAGAACCTTAGTAACAGGTTTCCCCATGGTTGGGAATGTCATCATGGGTCATTAAGAAGTATGTGAAATTGGTACTCTTATTATTGCAGGTCTTATAAGATTGATTTCTTTCTGGGGCTTATTCTGATACTTCATAGATCATTGCCTTCCACGCACTTTTTGGAAAAACCTCCATTGTACTAAACCAACCTCCAAAACGTCCATCCTTCTCCATGAAAATAAACACTTTTGAGCACCTGCCTGTGTTTTCCAGACAACCTAAGTGCTTTGGATGCATTCTCTTTCACCAACTTGGAGATCTGGTCTTGTATGGAAACATTCCATGCTTTCATGTTTTCCAGACAGTGTCTAATTGGAATGGAAACTAGCACAGAACTGGGTGTTTGGTGAAGGAAATGACATGTGGCCCTCTTAGAACCAAGAGGTGATGTCACTCACTAAGGTGAATATTCTGTTGCCTGATGCCATTATGACTAGGGGTTAGTGAGGTGTGTGGGAGAGAGCACTGGACTGGGAGTCAGGAGGCCCAGATTCTAGTCCTGATGTAGCTCTACCTCTCTGTTTGGCCCTGAGTATATCATTGACCCCCAACTTTATTCGGTACTTCATCCATACTGTAAGTCCTTCCCACCTGAGTTTGTTTTCAGTTTGTTTCAACTTAGAACATCTTAGTGTAGGGGTTAAAGGATATACAATTGGATGGAAATTGCAAGGGAATTGCAAAGAGTCAGCTTTCTACACAAATACTAGATGAACCATAAAAGGAAAGTTCTATGGGAGAAACAAAGAAACAAAAAAAGAAACAGAATCACTTGATTTTGCTTGGTGGGTCCATTCATTCAATAAAAGATTTGTGCAGGAGAGTGAAAGGAGCTGATTTACATTTTAAGAGATCTCCTTGGTGTCTGTATAGATAATTGATTATAGAGGACATTAGAAGGGACAGAGACAGAGGCTAATCAAATAGTGCAAATGAGAAATGATGGTAGATTGGGCTATGGTGATAGCATTAGATATGCAGGCAATTTAAAGTAGATGCTAAATGGGGAATTTTGAAGACTTGGATTGCTTGTGGCTAATGAAAAAAAAAGATGAAATAAAGAATAAGTAAGGATTCTGGCTTTAACAATTGAGTTGGTTTTATTTCCATTTACTGAGATGCAGAGATTGGGAGTAAAATATGTTGGAGGTAGAATGGGAGTCAGCATTTTAGACATGTACATTTTGCAACTTTCCAGTGCAGAAATCAAACAGAATGTTGACTATATGGATTTGGCTCCCAGAGAGGTTTGCCTGAGAGATAAAATTTGGGAGTGATAAGCATTAGATGATACTTGATAAGCTTTGGTGAGAGGTACTATAGGAGCCATATGAACTGACACTTGAAGAATGAGTTAGGATTTACCAATGATTGAGAATGTGGGCAAGGGGAGTACATGCAAAGAGGACTGGGAGAGAAAAAGGGCTGAAGGGGTCAGGTCAAGGTCCACTGGGCTCTCAGTGCCTAAGCTCAGTCCACTGCATAGCACTTTCTGAAAACAGCAACACTGCCTTCCCTCTAGACTCCTCCACTTGGTATCTTTGATTCCTGGACACTTGGCTTTAAAGCTGATAAGGGTTTCCAGCTAAGAGTAGTTTGCATAATAATAATACAGTCTGCAAGCTCTATTTCTTTTTTTCTCAAACTAAAGAAAATTTCCTTTTTTTTTCTTTTTTTTTTTTTCCTGACTACTATTTAATTCATTAGTGTTTGTCTTTTCCCAAGTCTGGCAACCTCATCGAGCACAATTCAGTTCAGACTTCAGTGTCACTACCCAAGAGACTAGGATAGATTAAGCAATTTAGAGATCCCTTGTTGTACTTAATTTGTCTTTGGCCAGGGATTTTGAGTTTATTTCTGAACTTTTTCCTTTTAAATCAGTTCCAAAAATAAGGCAGGATATCCTTCTTTTAGATTCTGCCCAGCAGAAAGTGTTCTTCTAACACAAGTTTCAAGGAATCCCTTAGGCCAGTGTTACCTTATTTTAGCATCTCAGGGTGTTCTCAGGATCGTCCTTTTCTCTTTCTGGGCAGTCAGGGGGAGAATCCAATTCAGTCCCATGCAGTGGCAGCACTTCGATCTCTGCTTCTTTGCTGGAGACCTCCTTTAGAACCCCTACCTCTCAGAAGCAGCAACAGGATATCAAATCTTGCTCACAGTGCCTTTCTTTCTTCTCTAATCTGCCTTCCTCTTTTGTGCTTAAAGGGTCTCATTGTATTGGGCCCTACCAGATAATCTAGGATAATCTAGATGTAAGATTTCTAAATTCAGATTTTTCCCACTACAGAGAAAAAAGAAAATACATGCAGCTCAAGTTTGAATTCAGGTATCCTTAGAGTAGAATGATGTATTGGGACTAATTCAGTCTCTGTGACTAGGGACACATAGATTCAGAAGCTTGTTCCTTCACACATTCACCACTTGACATTGAGCAAATCAGTATGTCTCTCTGAGCCACATTTTTCTCATCTGTAAAGTGAAAAGGATAGGACCCATGTTACAGAGGTTTGGTGAATATTTAATAAGATGTGTCTTGAGAACTTACCATAGGGATTATATTTTTTAAAAATCCTAAAAGGGCCAGTCTCAGCTCCCCAATTGCATGGACAAGAAAAGAGGCTCAGAGAAAAGGAACATTTGTCATGAGCTCATCCAGTGGGTTAGAGGCAAACCCCAGGCCAGATCACACAATGGCATGAGGATTCAGAGGGAGAGCAATTACAAGAACAAAACACTACTCCTGCTTTCTACAAGATGCCACAACCAGCCTCCCTTGAGGGGGGGATTGTGCAAAGCCTCTTGATTCCTTTCCACCAGGGGACCCACAGGAGTTAGAGGCTAAAAGGCAGGCATACTGGCTTCATCTGACAAGACACCATTGGTCTTCCTGTGGCATTTTCAGTTACGAACATTTGCCCTACAGCCCAATCGATGTCAGCTCACTTTGCAGTGAATGCTTCCTGCATGCTGAGCCATTCCATATTCGCTTAGTAAAAATAGAGCCATCCACCATCAATTCACACGAAATAATTTTCCACTTCCTGTCAACTGAAAATCACCAATTTCCTGCTACAAGTGACACTTAGTACAGGGAGGCACTTGGAATCCTTACAAGTTCTCATCGCGTAGGCTGCTTGCCCTTGCATGATCAAATTCTCTACCTAGAGAAAATATGGATCAAAGCTCTATTTTCATGTAATTAAATACGAAGTTTAAACTATAGCCCATCTTCCTATTAAGCTAGAATCTTATCGCCACCAGAAGATAAAAAAATAAATGGTCATTGAGTTTGTGACTCCCATAGGGTTGGGTCAGAACAGAAGTGCTCATTCATCTGCTGAGCATATGTAGACCTCCTATGTTTTAGGCACTTTGCAAATGCAAAGATGAATAAGATAAAGTCTCCTCTCTTAAAAGAGTCTTATAGTCCAGTAGGGATAGTTAAATGTGTATGTAGTCAGCTACAATAAAAGGCATATTTAACTATATGCAGCTGTTAACAAAAACTAAGTCTTAAACTATTGATATTTGAATATTTCCAACTGTGAAACTCTTTATTTGAGTGAAATTTCACAAAGTCTAGTAAATAAAACTAAGCATAGGGGACTTGCTGTGGCTGAAGTGGGAGCAAGAGACCTGGAGATGAGGCCTCTGAGTACCTCCCCACCCCAACCCTCTCACCGAGACATTATAGTTTCTCACAGAGCTCTTCAGAATATGTTTAAAGGCAACTTCTTTTCAATATTCATCACTGACTTCTTGAAAGTACTGATCTGTAGGTACAAGTAGAAAGTAACTTTTCTTTTCATCATTACCTCTTTCACCTACTCTATAGACTGATTTCCCCCCTTTACTCCTTGTTTGTATCTCAAGGGAATCTCATACTTTCTCTGATCCTTCTTAGACATTAATACATAATCTTGTTATATACCGCATAAGGGCATAAGGGTACCCATCCAATGGAGCAAGGAATCTACCTCACTGGGGAAACTATGTACTCTGGTGTCGGGCTGTTTCCACTTGAGGGAAGGGAGCATTTTTGTAAATTATCACCTAATTCCCTTATCAGCTAGTTTTGTGCTGCTCCCAAAACAAGAGTGTGTCTTTTATAAAATGTTCACAAGGTAATGTAGGGATAGAAGCAACCCTGTTGACCAGTACTATTTAAAGCTGACATTGGACTAAATATGACACACGTTCAAAGCCTGGTATTTTCCTCTGTGGGTGCTTTGGGAATTACTAGGCATTCTCCAGGTCTGCCCCACCATCACCAGGAACCTCTCATTTGATGATTTCTGATTCCAGTGCCCCTCTGGTTGAATATTTCTGACCACACCTCAGTTCTGCAATCTATTCCTCAAACTTACACAGGTTGTCTCTGTTGGCGTTTCTTCATCCTACAGGCAGTTTTTGAGTAGAGAAGACACCTGGGGGCTTACTGCCTTGTTTTCCCAGAGGACAGATGTGCCTTTCCTCCATCATGACAGAAAGTGGGGTTCCAACAGCTACGCCCACTTCCAACTGCCAAAACTCCTTCAGCAAGTGTTAGACCTTTTCAGGCATTTGTCAGATTCCAGTCTCCATATTCACTGAAGTCCAGGGTGTGTATATGGTTCTCCAAAGCCTCCTTTATATGAATCCACTCTAACATTTCCTCTGTATCCACATGGGGGATAAGCCACATGGCAAAACCAGTTCCACAGCCCTTACCCTGCCCTACATTAATATCTGGTAACTGATAATCTTTTGAGACTTAAAGTCATCAAAAAAGGTCCTGGTACATGGTGTTTAATGACATAAGTAAATTCTCAAGTAATAATAAATGAAAAGCCATATAAACACTAAAGTTGAATATATGCATACACGTGTATATAGTTTGTGTGTGCTCATCTGTTGTTTCAGTACCAAATAATGTGTAGGGGATGCTTGAGATCCTCTCATTTAAAATATGATTTGCAGGGCACCTGGGTAGCTCAGTCATTAAGCATCTGCCTTCGGCTCAGATCATGATCCCGAGGTCCTGGGATTGAGCCCCATATCAGGCTCCCTGCTTGGTGTGAGGCCTCCTTCTCCCTCTCCCACTCCCCCTGCTTGTGTTCCATCTCTCGCTGTGTCTCTCTCTCTCTCTGTCAAATAAATAAATAAAAAATCTTAAAAAAAAATATGATTTGCATAGCACCTGTGAGGTTCACTTACAGGCTCTGAGACATAGGATATGAATTCTAGATGCCTTTGTATTAGTTTCCTATTGCTACTATAACAAATTACCACCATGTGGTGGCTTAAAACAGCACAGGTTTATTATCTTAATATTCTGGAGGTCAGAAATTTGATAAAAGGACTTATAGGGCTAAAATCAAGTTGTCAATAGAGCCATGATTCCTTCTGGAGGCTCAAGGAGAGAATCTGTCTCCTTACTTTTTATAGTTTCTAGCGGTTGCCTATATTCCATGACTCATGGCTCCATATCGCTCTAATCTCTGCTTCTGTCATTATGTCTTTCCCCTGACCTTGACACTCCTGTCTCCTATAAGGACTCATGTGATTTCATGGGACTTACACAGATAATCCAGGGTAAACTTGATACCTCAAGATCCTTATTAATCACATCTGAGAAGTCCCTTTTGATATGTATTCACAGGTATTGGCCATTAGGCCATCTTGGATGGTAGGCTATAACTCCACCTACCACACCATCCTTAACAGTCTATTATTCCACTTACCATGGTATAGATAGAGAATATGGGCAATAGTAACCAATATGAACACTTTCAAGTGTGAGCTTGGGTAAATCACTTGTTTCCTCTTTGCCCTTAGTTTCTTCATCTATAAAACAGAGACTGTAATAGAATCTGCTTCATACAGTTGTTATTAATGCTAGATGAGTTCATATTTTCAAAATACTGAGAATAATGCTGGCTCATTGGAAGTGTAAGCTAGATGAGTTCATATTTTCAAAATACTGAGAATAATGCTGGCTCATTGGAAGTGTAACATGAGTGTTTTTAAGAAGTCACCAGGGAAGACACTATATTGCAAAGTAGACTTGGGGTCCAGCTGCTTCTTATTTGGCTGACACTGTATTACATAGTCTAGGATTAATAACAGCAGAGTCTTATTAACTTAATGGATGTTACTCAATCTCTGGAGTGGGTCTGATACAATAGTATATGTGTTTGGTATTTTTTAAAGAAAAAATTCTAACATTTAACAGTTCTCATTACGATTATGGGTAATTTTTATATTTTTCTTTATACTTGATCTATGTCCTATATTTTCTTCAATTAACCTATTTACCAGTTATAACCAGAGAAAAATAGTGCATGTAATATATATACAAAAATATATTATAAAGAGATTAGAGTCTTTTGAGTTCCTGGACTTAATTTCTAAGGAGTGGAGGAGAGGGCTCTCTGGTACATCCAGCCAGTGCTGCAACACCAGCTGGGCGTCCCACAATTCTGTTCAATTCCGACACTGTCTGCCTGGAGATAGCATCAGATTGCACAGGTTAAGGGTTCAGTACCACAGAACTGCCCCTCACCCCAATCCCCTCAGACCCCAGCCACAAACCCACAAACCTGGGCTTCTAATTGACTGGCTATATAGATTAGAGGTTCCTGCAGCCCCCGCCTCTAATTTGATCAATTTGCTAGAGCAGTTCACAGAACTCAGAGAAACATTATACTTACTAGATCACTGGTTTATTACAAAAGGATATAACTCAGGAGTAGTCAGAAGGAAGAGATGCACAGAGAAAGTGTGGGGAAAAGGGCACAGAGCTTCCATACCCTCTCAGAGAATACCACTCTCCCCAAGACCACCAACCTGGAAGCTCTCCTAGTCCTTAGGAGTTTTTATGGAGGCTCATTATAGAGGCAGGATTGATTAAATAATTGACCCTTAGTGATTAAACTCAATCTCCAACCTCTCTCCCTTCCCCAGAGGTCAGAGATGTCCATACAGAGTTTCAACCCTTTAATCATTTGCTTGGTTCTCCTGGCCACCAGTGGGTATCCTTAGGTGTGGTTCCAGAGTCACCTAATTAACATAACAAAAGGCAACTTTTTTCCTCTGATCACCTGTGAAATTCCAAGGGTTTTAGGAATTTAAGTGCCAGAAACAGGGATAGAGAGCAAATATATAATTATTATAAGTCACTGTATCATCAGTCATTGGAGAAGAAGTGGTGCCCACACTATTCCAGCCACATAAACAAAGCCAAGACAGTAATGTTAAGAAAACTTCACTGACCATTGGATATAATCTAAATACCCAGACCTAGCATTTAAGACTTACTAGAAACTGTCTCAAATCACCCTCCATGCCTGTTAATACTTCCCATTTTCTTACCCATCCCTTTGTGCCTGTCAGTCAGTCCAGCAAAACACTATTCAGCTGCAGTGGTGTGAGGTTCTGCATTCTGTGTTAGGTCTACAACTAGGATAGCAAGCCATCCCTGTTGTCAAGCAGTTAGTCATCTAGAAGTAGGGGCATGGTTCTCTACAACAAAAGACAGAACAATGGTCTGAATGGAATTTTTGTTATTGGTATAATCAAATGCTATGGGCAAATGAAGGAGAACACTAGGCACCTATTAGGACTAGGGCCAGTATCAGAGATACTGAATTTACTAGGACCCTGTGCTTAGTTTAGTGATCTGCCATTATGGTCTTGAAATTCTCAATCGTTTCTGAACAAGGGGCCCTGCATTTTCATTTCTCACTGGGCCCCACAAATTAGTAGCCAGTACTAAAGACGGGTTTGAGGGTGGAAGGCAAATGGAAATGGAGGCTCCATATACACAGTCAGTGAAAAATGATAACGAAATAGGTCAACAGGGTTTCTTCCGCCTCATTTATGCTTTGGCTACCATGCCAAGTGCTACATCTACGTATGTGTATATGAGTATAAACATGCTTTGTTTATCAGTATACATGCATATACTCTTAAAATTTCACCAATCCATGGCCACCTCCTTTCTTCTTCTCACCCTCCATCCACCTCACTGCTTATTTCTTCATAGCTATGATAGGAATAAAAGAAAGATTTTCTGGAGTTGAACTTCCTTTCTCTTCCCACTCTCTTCTTGCCTTCCTCCTTTCTCCCTTCCCTGATCTCTTCTTTCTTTCTTTCTTCTTTCTCATTTATTTTAATGAAGGTCAATGAATTTTAAGTCCTTGGATCCAGCTTCAGTGGGTATCGCTTGGACTGCTTATTTCAAAGGCAGATTTTTACACTTCAGTCCTAGGAATTCTGGTCAGTAGATCTGGGTTGGGCTGTAAGAGTCTGGATTGAAAACACACACACCCATACACACATACACATACACACACACATACCCCTAGGCGATTCTGGTACCTGCTCTCAGAAGTGTTGCTCAAATCTGATCTAATTCCCTTACCTAATAGTTCTAAGAAACTGAAATCCAGAAAGAGAAAGTGACTTCCCCCAAAGTCAAATGTTGATTTAATAGCAACTTTGAAGCGGAAGGATCCATGCCTCATCATCTGATTTGTACTTCAAAGCCCTTAAAAGTATAAGTTCTTGAAATCATTGAAATAAAAGAGTCTTCAAAAGTGCTTGGGTGTTCCCTAGGGCAATGCAGTGTTCGAGGCCAATGATACCTTTTCCCCTTTTTATCTTGATACTAGAGACTGGGGGAGTTCTCAGCACCTGACGTCAACCAGCCTCCAGCATCAGGTTTTTTACTTCACTCTGAGAAAGAATTCAAGGAGTCAGAGAGAACTATAGAAGCTTTACTGCAAAGTAAAAGTACACACTCAAGGAGGGAGTGCAGGGCACTCAGAAAGAGGATCTGAGGTCAGAGGGGTAGAGGTGAGGCTTTAATCTTTGTGGCAATTAGAATCAAGGGGTGGAATAGTCACGCAGGGTTCTTGGAATAAGCGGGAACTTCCAGGAACACTGCATACCATTGCATTCTCTCTGGTAGCTAGTACGCACTACTCTGCACAGACGCAGTCAGATTTATTTCACGGATGCACCGTATATAGTCAGTATCTACTCAAAGTCGTCTAGTGCCCCCATGGAGGCGTCATTTCTTCCTCATCATTTGCAGGCTACCTGGGGCTTGATGCTCATGCGTGCCCTGGGTTTGAGCAACAGCAGGACACCTGTGTCCATGAGAAACCACACAGCTATTACAGGGTTTACTCAGTTGTCACAACCACCCTGCCAGGTGTCAGGTTTATTTCTGTTCCTTGGCCGCCTGCCTTCTGCTGTTACCCAACATTTCCCTATTCTACCTGCCTCATTCTGACAGTAGAAATCAGATGCAATGAACATGTGGGGAGCATCCTGGAAGAAGAAAGAAATAGAAAATAGGAACTTGCTGCTCTGCCCTGGTGTAGCTGAGAAGGACTGATTTACACCGTCCACACTGTTTGCCTTGGGCAGTGCTCCACACGCCAACTAAGATGGTCTTTTTGAAATATAAACATTTTGGGGCTCCTGGGTGGCACAGTTAGTTAAGCCTCCAAATCTTGGTTTTAGCTCAGGTCATGGTCTTGGATGGTGAGGTGGAGCCCTGTGTTGGGATCCACACTCACTCAGCATGGAGTCTGCTTAGAACTTTTCTCCCTCTGCCCCTCTACCCCACGCCTGTGTGTACATGCTCTCTCTCTCTCTCTTTCTCTCTCTCTCTCTCAAATAAATCTTTAAAAAATTGCAAATGTTTTATGGTCACCTTCAACCATGGAATAGCAGACTCCATCCTGAACTGGGCATGGTGAGAACAACATGGTCACTGGAATCAGATGGGCTATAATTCAAATAATGCCTCTCTGACTTTCATACTGCATAAGCTGGAGCAAATCGTTTAGCTGTCTGTGCCTTGGTTTTAAGATTTATAAAAAGATTTATAAAAAGGACAGAATGGTAAATGAACATAGAGGATTCTGGATTACAGACTGTATGATAACATGTTAAGAGCACATGCTCTGAGGCTGGACAATGGAGTTCAAATATTGGCTCCCCTTGTTAATAACTGTGACTTTGAGCAGGTTACTTAAATCTCCAGGATAAACAAGGAGTATGATTATTATCATACATATCTTGTGGGTCATGGTGCAGATTAAATTAAATAATGTATCTAATGCTCATGACTAAGCACTGGGCTCCCAGTAAGGGCCCAAGGAATACTAGTTACCTGAAGCATTGGTAGATGCTTGAAAAACTAATGGGAAATAAAATGAGAAGGAAAAAAAGGGAATTTTGGGCTAAGTGTAGTCCCACAAAGTAATATGTCTCCTCTATGAAAATGGTCTCTGAACCTAGTGAATCTCCACTGTTGGGATAGAAGCAGGGAAGGCAGACCAGATTAGAATAATTTTTTTTCCTTGGAAGCTGAAAAATCAGTTTGCCTCTGGCACCTCTAATTACTGCAACTCCAGTGCAATCCCCAAATCCCACTGAAATAGGGAATGGAACTTAAAAGCTGCAAGAGAAGAGAAAAGAGCTGAGGAGGGGAGCCAAAGTGCTTCAGGCTTTCATGGATCCTGTCCTGTCATCTCCCCACCCTGTCTTTGGCCCATGCCTCTGCAAGCTTCCTTTCTTTTGGTACCTATCAGAGGAAATAGCCTTTTTCCCTGCAGCTGGCTCTGGGAAGCTTTTCTTTACTCTTCTCTTTTGGCAAGTGCAAGGGAAGAGAGAAGAGCATGCTGAGGCCCTGAGAGGGAGGCCCCACAGAAGTAAGAGCTTAGGGCTGGACTGACAATACCCACAATACCACTCCCGGGTAAGCTTCTCACCACCTCTTGTAACTGCCTCTTTACCTATATGTGTTTTCACCAGGTAGTAGGGTGGGGATCTGGGCCCCCAGAGTCAAGACTGTGAGCAGTCAGACTTGGCACAAATACAGGCCCACAGTGGCTTTGAACCTCACTTTTAGCCTTTGTAAAATGAGATAAGGTGTGTGTGAATACATGGTACCATGCTCCATAAAAAGCTTTTTCTCCTCCATCTTGTTCTCTTTCATCTTCTCCTTCTCTTCCCAAGTGCTTTTTAATCCCCATCCTTCTCCTTTCACTGTCTGTCTCTGCTATTCAAAGTCAGGAGTCATATTTTAGTCAACTCCAGCTCCCCTAGGATCTTAAAAATAGCAGGTGCTAAATGGACTTTTAAATAATGAAAGAAATAAACCTCTCCCCTATCCTTTCTCTGCCTATTAGAAATTACTGTCTTATCTGTGTTCTTACCCATGGTTATAAGCTGGTAAAATGCAAAATTCCAAGTGCATAATCTGGGAATCATATAAACCTAGAACAACCCACCACAGTGGCCTCAATTCTACCTCTGACTGTAGAGACAGACAGTGCAGGCTCAAAGAGGAGTAGGGATTTATCCGTAGTCCTACAGGAACCCCTCATGCATCTCTATGTCATAATACCTCCTTCTACACAGGTGAGTCTCCTGATTGCCACATGTATATATCCATTCATTCCACGACAAAATGTGTAACAGAACTTAGAATGTTTCAGGGAGGCATGGTAGTAGATAGACACAAGACAACTATGGGTAAAAACAGGCCAGAATTTTACCCTTATCTTTTTTTTAAAAAGATTTTATTTATGTATTTGACAGAGAGAAACACAGCTAGAGAGGGAACACAAGCAGAGGGAGTGAAAGAGGGAGAAGCAGGCTTCCCGCCAAGCAGGGAACCCGATGCGGGGCTCGATCCCGGATGTCTAGGATCATGACCTGAGCCGAAGGCAGCTGCTTAACCAACTGAGCCACCCAGGTGCCCCAGAATTTTGCCCTTATTGAGCAAACTCACAGCCTACTGGAAGAGACTGCTCTTTATGGAAAATATGTATACCCTACTCTACACCCAACAACATGAATGAATGGATATTTTGTTTTAAAAAATCATAACATACTTCAAAGGGAAAACTGTAAGATACTATGAGAGAGGGGAGAAAAGTGGAAACTATTAAATGGGGACACTGAGAAAAGCATCTTTCATGGAATGACTTTAAATAAGAAGCCCAAATATTAAAGAATGTTCTTACAAATAAATTCTAGTAGTCCTTAGCACCGTGGCTTATATACTGGAGTGCCCTCTTTGTTCTCCTTCCTTCATGTAAGGCTCTCCTGTTCTCTGAGTCCCAGAACAAGGATATCTAACCCTGCCCTTTCTAAAAAAGATCCAGGTTTCCCTACAAGGATGGATTTTGATCATTTCAATCCATATTCAGCAAACATGGAATCATCTTTATTAGAGACAGTTGACTCCATTTGACAAGCAAAATCCATCAGTATTCTTTATATCTGATGAAATGGGACCATGTTTATCTGGCTAACATTTATTGAAGTATATTGGCTTTGTATGAGCTGAGGTCTGGTGTAAGAAGTTCCCCAAGCAACCTATTACCTGACTGCATCAGATATATATGTCATACTGGAATAATAAACCTTGCTGAAAATGTGAAATCTTAAGAGATTAAAAATGAAAGAACGAAGAGAAAAGAATGGTGAGTTTGAAGATGGAAGACAAATTTAGATTCTACTTCTATTTCTTATTGACTAAGAACAACAATAATAACAAGAAGACTATAGTGTGTAGGCTTTATGGATCTCTGAGTATATTTTAGGCATTCTACTAAGAGTTTTGTGTGTTTTACCATGTTTATTCTTCTGACAATCCTACTAAGTGGGAATTATTATGAGTTTTACAGATGAGAAAACTGAGACTTGGGGAAGCTATATAACTTTCCCAAGGTAAAACACTTACTGACTAATGAATGCAGAGTTCAGGCTGGGGGTTTAATTCTGGAACCCACACTACATACTCATCTCGAGTTCAGGGAAATCTTAAGAAGTCCTTTAGCTATAGCGGCGCCTGGGTGGCTCGGGTCATGATCCGGGGGGCCCAGGATAGAGCCCCGCATCAGGCTTCCTGCCAAGCTCCCTCTCTCACTCCCCCTGCTTGTGTTCCCTCTCTCGCTGTGTTTCTGTCAAATAAATAAATAAAATCTTAAAAAAAAAAAAAAGAAGTCCTTTGCTATAGTTTACACCAATTTTTCTTCTTTTTAAAAAATAATTGATTAATTAATTTGTTTGTTTGTTTGTTTATTTATTTGAGGGTGGGGGAGAGGGAGAGAGAATCTCTCAAGCAGACTCCCTGCTGAGTGCAGAGCCCAATACAGGGTTCTATCTCACAACCCTGAGATAATGACCTGAGCCTAAATTAAGATTCCTGTGTCTAAAGGACTGAGCCAACCATATGCCCCAATTTTTCTAACCTAACATAAGAAGAATGGGCACAGTCAGTGGCTTCTAAAGGGCCTCTTCTTCCTGTTCCTTTCCTGCCTTGAAGGATCAAGAGAGGCTTCCTGGAAGAGATGTCTGAAAGACCTGGAATTTGGAGAAGTTCTCTCCCCTGGGTTTCTTTACTTCATTCAAACCCTCATCCTGCAATTCTTTGATTATTTATAGAAGATATTCCCAAAGGAGGGCAGCTCCATACTCTGCCTTGCAAATTACAAAGAGATAAATAACACATTCCTCATTCTCTTACTCGCTGGGGAAATTGGGGGCTGTGTTTACATCGCTTCCTTGGTATTTATCCTCCTGCTGGCTGTTCCATCCCCTCTATTTCATGTTGTTATTTTACTTCCATTAGAGGAGCAGAAAAAACATGAGAAGCCATTCTGATCCACCCCAATCCTCAGAGGGCATTGCTCGGTCAAAGTCAGCATCCTCTGCCTTGTAATTTTCCCTACAAACATCTCATTCAGGAGGCATTTTCCTCCCTCTGAGTACTAATGTCCTGATGATGATAAAAATAAATAAATATCACACACACACACACACACACACACACACACACACACACCCCAAAACAAAACAGAAGGGAGAAAAAGAGAACAGAAAATCAATTGCACGCTTGGTTCATTTCATGTTTATATCCTTCTAGATTTCCTCCCTGGGCTCCTGAGAATTGCCTAGTTAGCAGTTAGGAAGGGCTGGCTGGGTCACTGCAGTTTTAATGTGGCATGCATGCATTCGTGGCTTTTCTTCTTTGGGAAGGGGCTGGACTTTATTTTTTATTTTTTATTTTTTTTAAAGATTTTATTTATTTGACAGAAACACAGCCAGAGAGGGAACACAAGCAAGGGGAGTGAGAGAGGGAGAAGCAGGTCTCCTGCCGAGCAGGGAGCCCGATGTGGGACTCGATCCCCGGTCTCCAGGATCATGACCTGAGCCGAAGGCAGTTGCTCAACCAACTGAGCCACCCAGGCGCCCCAAGGGGCTGGACTTTATTAAGAAACCTTCTGAACATACAAGCTCCGTTATTTATCCACCAGGTCCATGTAGACATTGATGCAGTCCATTTTGTATGGGGAACTGACAGGATTATTTGTTATTTTTCAGTATTTTTCCGGAAATGGAGGTTTTGCTTTAAGAAAATCCTGTGGTTGGCCAAAAACAGTTTTGATCAGTGGAGTCCTTATTTGGTTACATTTTCTTTACCCTGCCTCTTCACTGAAGGACAGCCTACACTAAGCATGTAGCTGTGTGTCAAGTGTTATGCCAGGCATTTTCCCTGTGTTATTCCAGTTAATTAAAAAAAGAAAAAGTGATGAAGAGATCAGTAGTGTCCTAATTCCACGGATGGGGAAACTGGGACTCAGAGTATAAATATGATTCTGACTGGGAGTTTGTAAGAAATCTTTGTTAATGGATATAGATTTATCTCCATGTGATAAGTCTTAAAAGGCAGTGTGTTTCAGCTCACATCACAGGATTTTAGAATACTAGATTTGAGTCCCTTACAAAATGCAAGGCCTTAAGAAAAAATATGAACCTTCCTGAGTTTTCTTTTCCTCCCCTCTGTGGTATAAAAGAGAATGTATAAAATTTGGATACAGAGATCACAGACAGAAATTCTGGCTCCACCACTTAATAATGCTATGTCTTACGTTTGCTTTCCCAAAAGCAATGTCTGGAATGAAGATTCATGCACATGTTATTTATTAAGAAAATGCTCCCAGGAGAGACTGATAAGGGAGAAGCAGGAGAAGGATGGAATGAAATCAAGCGAGGGTGTGATTTCACGTGAAGTCCCCATCTCAGCCTGATCCCATAGGGAGATCTGGAGCATGTTATTTCTCAGAGTTTATCCTGACTCAAGGCAAGGGAACTGGGTTTTCACACTGCTGCACCCATCTCTCCTTGGTAAGAGCCACGTGGGAAGGATATGAACTCCCAGTATTTCTGGCTCTCTGCTTGTACTGGGCAGTGGTAGATATAAGAAGATCTGGGTGGAGTACTCTAAGATTCTGGGTATGACAATTTATTTTTCTATTTTATTTCCCTGTCTTTAAATGGTCAGCTATATTCTGTGATTTCAATTTGTCTAATTGTTGCATGTATTTTTTTTAAAAAAAAGGTGTTTCTTTCATGAGAACTTTAGATTCTTGGACCAGGGATCTTTATTTTATTTAGTAATATAACTCATTCTCCTACAAGACTAGCTAGCTATAGATGGATCTCAATGAATATCTAACAAAGGAATGAATGATGAATAAATGGGTCTTCACTAATTGCTGGATAGGGGTTGTATTCACGACTACCACATTAATATGCTGATTATGTCATCAAAATAATCTGTATCCTTACAATATGCTCACCACAGTCATCATGATCTATAATCACTGGAAAGATACTAATGGATCCAGATACTGAAAAGTTACTTTAATGAAAAATGACACCAAAACACAAGGAGATATTTACTTAAGAAGGAGATAACTTAGACCAGGGTGTAACTTTCCAGTCCCTAAGCTTCCCACAGGAACAGAATGCTTGGAGTGATATTACTGCTTAGAATGAAGATTACACACACAGGTATAAGTCCCCTTTTCTGTTTTGATGGGGTTTTATGTCCTAAGTGCCTCCCTTTTATCTTGGAGACTTGGCTAAGCAATGGCCCCATTACTGGGTATAAGAAACTGGAAATGATAATGACCTCTACTGCATAGATATGGATGTGAACATCATGTTGGTTTGTAGATTTCATTTGTATAACTAGCATTGTCCATTAATCCTTAGGCTGAGAAAATAATATAAAGGTATTTTCCTAAGCAAAAGGAAATAGTTACAAAATGTTTCAAGTAGGCAGATATACAGAGACAAAAAGTAGATTGGTTGGTTAAGGAGGAATTGGGGAGTGATTACTAATGGATACAAGATTTTGGAGGGCATGATAAACATGTTCTAAAATTAGATTATAATGTTGGTTGCACAACTCTGTAAATATACTAAAAATCATTATTTGTATACTTTAAACAGGTTAGCTTGATGGCATATAAAATATATTCCAGTAATGCTATTTAAACTCACCAGTGAAGTAGCCAGCACATATAATATAGACCAAGGAAAGTCTCAGGTCCCACTAGATTGTCCCAGAAAAAAAACTCATTGAATATGAGCTCACAGTTTTGATCACAATCACAAAACACACAGTACATAATTCAATGTGCAGTAGTCAGCAGACATACCAAACAAATGGGTTACGGCCCCAAGATCCTTATCAGCTGGTGAACCTCTGAATCTGTTTTGACCTGTATATCAATGGGGAGAGTAACAGTCGTTGTCCTTTACAATTTACTATGAGGATTAAATGAATATTAGCATGCCAATCATTGAAAATAGTGCCTGACACAGAAATATGCTGTATAAGCATAATGTGTAGGTGTTAAATATTGGAAATAGGTAATAAATAGATAATAAATATTAAGTGTAATTAACCATCAACAACAAAAACAAACTAACAAAAAGGACTAGACGGAAAAAAAGGAATTGACACATAGACATGTAATAATAATTCACAAGTGATATCAACATAATTAGAACATACATGGAAGGATGTTTGACTTCACAAGAAAATAATTCAATGTACCTTCAATTTAAAAATATATGCTATTTTATTTTATGAGATTGGTAAAGATTAAAATACTTTTTGTGTCGTGCCCAGAAGTTGGAAAGGAGGGATGGCAATGGACTTCATCCCCCATATACAGTTGGAGAGAATGTAAAATGGAACAAACCCTTCTAATGAATATTTGGACAAGTTTATCAAAAAGCATTTCATATCATTATGAAATCTCCTATTAGGTATTTGTTCAACCAAGAGACAGGGACAAGAGAGATAAGCTTTCTTTAATGGAAAATAACACAAAACACAAAACATGTAAAGGTATTTACATAAAAAGGAAGTAAGAGCTCCATAGGGACAGACCATCATGAATGATGGTGTTTCTCAAGGGGGCAGATAAAAGTGTCCACTTTTAACAGAAGCATAGAATTTTGAGAGCTCTGACTTGATGCAGAAGTCTAAATTTCAATTTCCATCCATGAGCAGGCCCAAATCCTTCTCTCTAGATCCCATGGGGTAATTTAATCCTAACCATACATTACCAAGACCCCAAGAACAGCCTTACCCACCCTTGTTGAGAGGCTGCAGTGTAAACTTACTTGATCATCATCTGGATCTCAATTCCTTTTTTGGTTTTTTGGTTCTTACACATTTCTCTTTCTTGTGAATTCAACTATGCATTTAAAAGGAATTTTCATATTAATTTATCTAGGATTTCTAAGCATTGTGTTGCTGTGGAGCTTTTCAATTTTCTAGCCTATCCTATGGCCAAAAACAAAAATTTGTTTTGAAAATGATCTACACATTTGCCAAGTCTCATGACCTTATGGTTCTAAGAGAAAGAATTAGAGTCACACTTAAAGGCCTCTTTGAAAATAAGCATAAGAGGGGTGCCTGGGTGGCTCAGTTGGTTTTCTGCCTTATCCCCTTGTCCTCCAGGGCTGGAATCAAGCCCTGCATCTGGCTCCTTGCTCAGCAGGAAGCCTGCTTCTCCCTCTCCTCTCCTCTCATGCTCTCTCTTGCTATCTCTACATTTGGCAAAGCACTGGGACACTGCAAATTTTCATCTCTTTCTGTGGCTCTCTGTATAGTCCTTCACTGTGCTGTCTTGGGTTCCATGTACACATACCTAGGATTAATTACACTGTCTAATAGATACTGTCAGTTTAAAAGTCCATCTCTCCTAGATAGCTATTGCCTTTCTAGTAGCTAGCAAGCTGTCTTCTTTAAAACTGTATCCCAGTTCCTAGAACTACATCTCCCACCGCAGTATGTACTCTGTGCATGCTTATAGAAACAATCAGTGACTTTCTTCTTAGAAATATATCTGATGGGGTGGTAGGAAGAGAAGGTCTTAGATTCAGTGCTTTGGATCAATTGGAATAGATGATGTTTTTTTATTTCATGAGTATTAATTGAACACCTAATATAACTATAGCCACGTTCTGTGTCCTGAAACATAAGTATACTTTGTTTGATGGAATAGCTGTTGTTTTCAGGATGTCTTTTTTTTTTAAGATTTTATTTATTTATTTGACAGAGAGATCACACGTAGGCAGAGAGGCAGGCCGAGAGAGAGGAGGAAGCATGCTCCCTGCTTAGCAGAGAGCCCGTTGTGGGTCTCAGTTCCAGGACCCTGAGATCATGACCTGAGCCGAAGGCAGAGGCTTAACCCACTGAGCCACCCGGGCTCCAAGGATGTCTTTTAAATTCCATTTTAGTGGGAAGAATATCTGTGTGTGTTTGTGTGTGTATGTATGTGTATGTGTATGTTTGCACGTTGAGGGAGGAAGAAAGGGAGGAAGGGTGGGAGGGAGAAGATTTCTCCCACGTAAATGGTTAACATGTTTTATGTATGATCTGAAGACAAATGCTTCAGTGTAGTGGCAGAAATGTCTGCTAGACAAGCCTGCCTGAGGTAGCTATTTTCTAGCTATGTGAACTTCAGCAAGTTATTGCCTTTTACCAAGTATCACTTTTCTTCTACATGCCTTCCATGGTTGTTAGGAAAATTGAGAATTATAAATAATGTCTATAAAATACCTGGCCCATAGTAGGTGCTCGATAAATCATAGCTGCTGCTGTTATATCATGCCACGGAAATCCTTTTCAAATGTGAGTTAACTCCCTCACTGAATCTGTTTTCCAAGTTCAGGGCCTAGATACTTGTTTTCTTTAAGATAGACCACAATATGACTTCTTATTAATGGTTCTAATCCTGTGAAACACATACTGCAATGGGTAATCATGCCAGTTAGGACAAGACGAGATCAAGCTTGCATATTTTCTTTAGACATCAAGTAAGCATGAAGTAAACCTCCTTTGTTGGCATTTCCAAAACAGAGTCAGCAGCGGAAATATAGATAGTGCCATAATGTTGATGCCGCAAGGTTCTTTAAAATGCAAACTTACTTGATACAGCAAAACGTCAACCACATTGGTTACTATAAAAACCTCAGGATGTCCAGACAAGTCCTTAGGGCATCCAGGGCTAGGGTATCTCACTGTCTCCTGTCTCTAAATGGGTAGCATCTCAGAGACTTTTTACCACATTACCACATTACTCTCATCTGGTGCCAAGAATGTGCTGGAAAAGCCAACAGAAAGTGAAAACTAGCCAATTTGTAAAATTTTCTCATGCCTCTGTTATTTCCCAATGTATGCTTTCATTGATCTCTTAGAGCTCTTGAGGCTGGAATGGAGAACAATAGCCTCAGGCAATGCATGGTCTGACCTTTACAGAGGTCTTTCCTTCTGCCTTCTCTGGTCAAATGGAGGGTCAGCTTCCCATGAGTGGGCAGCACAACCATAGAAGAATCTTGTCCATAGCTCCTATGTCCACTTATTGAGAGAAAGCATAGAAAGGGGTGGTAGGAGACTATCAGACTTGGCGTTCTACCACCTATGATCCTAGAGGTCTTGGGGGCATCATTCTTATATCCCCAGGCCTTCAAAAATGGAGTTAATGTCTACTTTATGGGATTAAAATTAGGATTCTCCTGAGAAACATTTGTATTTATAAATGTGAAATGCCTGTACAGTTAGAAAGCATTTGGGTTTTGCCACATCTCCATTACTAGAGGGAAATGAAACACCCTCCCTTATTTCAAACTACTGTCATTTCTGACATAATCTTATCCACAATATGGGCAACAGACTAGGAAAAAAAAGACTATAAAAATGTCCTTTATTGCAGAGAGAGAGAGAGAGAGAGAGAGAGAGAGAGAGAGAAGTGAGGAAGGGAAGAGATAGGTTTATTCTAAGGAATTGGCTTATGTGAATGTGGGGGCCCTTAGTTCTGAAATCCATAGAACAAGCTGGAAGCCTAGAAGTTCAGGTAAGAATTGATATAAATGTTGCAGTCTTGAGTTCAAATTTTTCAGAACAGCAAGCTGGAAACTGAGGCAGGATCTTTATATTGCAGTCTTGAGGATAATTCCTTTTTTGGAAAATCTCAGTCTTTGTTCTTAAGGCCTTCCATTGATTAGATGAGGGCCACCCATATCATAGAGAATAATTTACTTTATTGAAAGTCTAGTAATTTAAAGGTTAACTACATCTAAAAATATACCTTCATAGGTATTTATATCTAGACTGGTATTGACCAAATAAATAGGTACCATTGCCTAGCCAAGTTGACACATAAAATTAACCATGATATCAACAAAGACTGAAGAATTTCCAGATGGAAAGGACTAGGTTGTGGTTTGAAAGAAAGAACTAGGTTGTGGTTTGGAAACATGAAGACTTAGGGGGCACATGACCTCTGGTCTCTAACGTCTAAAGGGCAATTATTGAGTTAGACTTGCTTTTCGAGGTCACTGAAGGCCCAATAGTCACCAAGAAGTAATTCTCCAGAGAGGCCAGCTCTGGCTGAAAATAAGGAAGAATGTTCTGTCAGTTACATGTGTTGGATTCTAGTTGTTTCATTTCAATGGGTGCCTTCAAAATAAAGCTGAGCTGTTAGACTCATGAACTCTACAGTGGGTTGGGATGCTGTTTCAGATGGGACAGCTCCAGGTAGCATCCAGGGCCTTCCTAAAGGATGGGATTCTATGATATCAGATAGATATTCTGAATCATTTGGAGCAATTTTCAAATTGCAGTTTATTATTATGTGAGGCACTTCCTGTTATGAGGCTACAGATTACTTTCTTTCAAGAAGTAAATGTAAACATTTCATTTAGTTCGTGTTTTACTTTTTCCTGTAGGCATTTTTTTTTCAAAGGTGCTGATTCCTATCTGACATAAGACTCATTTTAGGCTGATTGGTTTTTTTCAATATTATGTCACAGAAAGTTTGGAGAAAGTAAAAGGGGACATTATAGTCTTAAATTAGCATTCTCTTTCTTTAGTGTAGTGATCACTCCCCATACGATCCTGAAACTTGCTAACTGGAATTGTTTTAATGACTCTTCAAGGTAACACTTTTAGTTATCTGGGAGACAAATAAATATGATGATCTACCCATGTACTTCAGGTTTCCCTAAGTTTCATGGTGTGTGGTTTTTATTTTGTCTTGACTCATTCTCTGATCTTAAGCAAATCAGCTTCTCCATCTCTCAGTCTCTCAGTCTGTAAAATGGATATGTTGGGTTCAGGTTCTTTCTAGCTTTTAGCTTTGGTGACACTGATTCCTAGTTATCTTCAGAAATCTTTTAGAACTCTACTAAAGCTTAATATGTGGCACTTTTGGTAAACTCCTCTATTAACTGGGATTATCAGTATTTTCTTCTCGCACACCAAAAGTTAGAGTACCAGAGTTTCTCAGGTAGGTGTCAGCCCAGAGCTCAAACCTGGCATCATAAAGAAATCCTGCTATTTTCTCTTAGTTAAAAAAAATACATTTAGCAGAACCTGCCATATTTTCCCTTCAATTAAAAGGTATTTAGAGGTGCAATTTTTTTTCCCTGGGTTGTGATCTGATTGGAGAAATAATTCCTAAATAATTCCTTCTGCTATGGATGTCCCTTTGTGAGGTTCATGTATTCTTATTATTTTCCAGGTTTTAAATTCTTGTTTCTAGGGTAGAATTACAAAGGAGGAAACAATTGAAAACATCTGTTCTGCTTTCAGACACTAGGCAGGCACCTCCATCATGTGCCTTTCTGCTGCTGGATAATTAGCTACAACTGAGGCAGAATTGTTTTTCTTTTGACTGGGATTCTCTTCTTGGTAGTAAATAAATGAAAGACACTGGATGGATCTTTCTTTTCTCGCCCACTGAACGGATGTGGCTGTCAGTGACTCTGATTAGGAACACCTATCCCATGCAGGACAGGAGTAGCAGAAATATTGATTAGTTGCACACTCTAAAGCGTCTGTTTTCATAAAACTTGGGCTGTCTTTGGGGCAGTGTAGTAACTGATTTTGTCTATATTGCCATGGGGAGTATTAAAAAGAGAGAGAGAGAAGAAAAGAGAAGCTCCTATCATGAATTCTCCAAGTGACTGAAGGGTGTAGATTTAAAAACAAAACAAAACAAAACAAAACAAAAAACCCCTACACAGCAGTTATTGAGTATTGAGCATGCAAACATAGACTATTAGAACTGGAAAAAGTGGGAACTTCTAGTCCAGATATGGTCATGCATTAATGGGCAAACTGTGGCCTAGAGGAATAAATTGATATAATACTATTAAAAACACAATCATTTACTGAGCACTTACTATTTCAGGTACCATGGAAAGCACTCCACAAAGTCAAACTCAGTTATCCTAAGTTTCTGAGTTTGGTACTGTTTCTATTTCTTTATTTTATTTTATTTTATTTTATTTTATTTTATTTTAATTTTAATTTTTATTTTTTTCTGTGAGGAAACAAACTGTGAGACCAGAGCTATACAATTAAAAAGTGAAAATTCAGGATCCAAACTCAATTCCAGCTTGAGACGGTAATCTGTACCCCTACCTAATGCACTCTAGACAGACTGGAGACAAACATATCTGAGTTGAATAGCAGTTTTACAACCGATTTGCCCTAAGTTTTGGGCAAAATATCTCCTCCTCAATTTTCTCACCTGTAAGATAATAAAAATTGCCTAATGGTTGGTTTCTGGAGTCAAATTAATAACACTGAAATGCCAGTCTTGATAAATTATGGGTCCTCATCAAATGGCTGACAATTCCTCTTTCTGGAGATATTCAAATGATAGGTACTTGGTAGATATTTTGGAGGGCATTACTACCCTCTGTGTATGGAGGAAGTGAGGTGGATAAGATGACATTTCTGCTGCCTTCCAACCCAGAGCTTCCATGATGCTGTGAGTCATTTGCTTGGGATTTTAGGAACATGCCCTGCCTGCTTCCCAGTTCAGGAATCTTGCTCCATCTTCAGAGTTGCAGCAACAGATGATCCCTCAGTACACTGTATTAAATCAGGATAAATTTTATTTCACTCTGAAAATAAGAGCTGGGGATGGGCTTATAGGGCTGGAGTTAGAGACAGGAGGAAAAAGGATTAAAATTGGTTGAGACTATACGTATACTAAAGGGTTCAGTAAAACATCTAGTGGTGGAACAACTAAAAATATTTTTAGCTAACTGCAAACTGGTATTACCTTTGGAAGTAATTTGCTTTGTTACCTTTCATTTATTTTTTAGATTTATTTATTTATTTATTTATTTATTTATTTATTTATTTATTTGTGATGGGGAGGGGCACAGGGAGAGAGAGAGAGAGTCTTCAGCAGATTCTTCTCTGAGCTCAGAGTCCTACACAGGCAGGGCTCAATCTTGTAACCCTGAGATCACAACCTGAGCCAAAACCAAGAGCTGGCTGTTTAACTGACTAGGTGTCCCATTTTCTTTTAAGATTTATTTATTTATTTGAGTGAGAGAGAGCAAGAGACTTTGCTACATTTCAGATACATCTTTGTCTTTCCCCAGATTGTTAGGTACCAAATTTGGGAGGGACTCACGTAGTGGGGCTTGGGGTAAATAAAAACAATTATGTTAGCAAGATATAGAACAAAGCAGCACAGATAGGCACTGAAGTCAGGAGACAAGAGGTGATATTGAGAACAGAATCTTACTAGGAACTAACCAAAATCTTGGAATTGACTTTGGACTGGGATATAAATCCAGGGGCTGAAATAAATATATAACCAAAATTTAAAGATTCAGAGAGGCCCTACCTGACATCTTGGCCATAATTCCATGGGAGTTGGGTAGAATGACTACTAACTGAACTTATCTCCTCATGCCCTGTAATATCTCTATGAAGAGCAAAAAACCCTTGTCTGTACCTAGATGGTAGCTACCATGTAACAATACCCATGTGTCTTGGATTGAAATGGGATTGAGCCCTTCCCAATGTGCCTAGCACTGTGTCATTTAATCCTTGAGAGTATCTAGTGGTGAAAGTGATTTAAGATGACAGGCAAGTTTATTGTTCTATTCCCCCCAGATCTTTCCCATGTCCATCCTAACCACTGTAAAAGTGTGTCTGGCATATTGCATTCCACTGTGGTTGAAAAATGCATCCGGGGTCTGTAGTATATTCCCCTTCCTCATGTTTCCATTACTCAGGGAACATTTTCAAAAGATGAGATCTGCTCAATTTTCGAATAGTTTCCAGAGGGATGTGGCAGTGTGCCACCTCATTTGATTCACTTAAAATTAGACTAGAGTGAGGAATCCCAGTGTCCCACTGGGAGCAACTCTGTACCAGTGGGAGTATAGGAAGGGAGATGTGCCCATTTGCTGCTGAAATATAAGAAGGGATCTCCATCACTGCCTCATGTCTCCCCAAATCTGATGACTGTCATTTCAAGCACTGACCCTTTGAGTGTGAGCACAGTATTATTTTGAGTCTATCCTTCTCTCTTCCACCTTTCACCTTGCGTTAGCATTGTGGATTCATTGGTATTAATTCTAGTAGAATTGGAGAGCACTTATTGGGGAAAAAAAATGTCACTGCAAACTCATTCCCTATTCCCCAGAAGTCAATTCTAAGTTATATTTGTTAAAGAATTAAAAGACATTGCAGATGGGATGTCATTCAGGATATGTTAGTCAGCTTGGGCTGCCAAAGCAAAGTACCATAGATTAGGTGACTTAAATAGCACAAATTAATTTTATTACATCTCTTAGATGCTGGAAGCCCAAGTTCAGGGTACAGTATGGTCAGATTCTCATGGTAAGAGCTCTCTTCCTGGCTTGTTGATAGCCACTTTCTCATTGTGTCCTCACATGATAGGGAGAGAGAGAAGGTTCTCTTTTTCTTCTTAAAAGGCCACAGTCCTGTTAGATTAGAGTTCCACCTTTATGACTTTTTTAAACCTTAATTACATTCTAAAAGACCACATCTCCAAATACAATCACACTGAAGTATATATGGCTTCAATACATAAATTTGGGCAGGTTGGAGGGAGAAAAAATTCAGTCCATATCACTGAAATCTCCAAACTTTTCTTTATTTAATTTCCCAATCCTCAGAGAGAGGTCCCCAAAGAATAATCAAACTTGGTTTAGATTTCCCAAGGATTTCCATATCTATATACTGGGAGAGAATTTGGACTAATTTGTCTGAAAAGGGTAAATTTAGTGACCCGATTTGTTGTTTTCATGTGCCTATTTATAGGTCGGAAAGAATTCAATCTTTGGAGAGAGCAGATTGAGTTCTAATCTTGGTAATATTACTGAATTGCTTTATGACCTCAACTTTTTCCATCTCTAAAATGAGGTCTTCTCCCTACATTCCTTCCTACCCTGATATTATAGGGATCCGAGATCTATGGATTGGTGTCTCTGTTCCTTTTGGCATAGACGTTTGCTAACAAAATTCAAAGGATCTTCCAAGCTCCTTGAGTCTGCATTTTTACTGGCCTCATGACCAAGATAATGGAATAGAGCTGACTTAAGCAGAATATTGGAATCAGACTTTCTGAAGAGAGGTAGCAGACAGACACTGAACCAAAAATCTAGAAGTGAAATTGGGGGCCACCAGGTAAAAAGATTCATGGGTCAAAAGTGGCAGTTTTTGGAATGATGGTCCTGCCTACTGGTTCATATCAGAGTGTTGGGGACAGAGGAGGCATCAGTGAGCTATAATCTAGTATTTTGGTAAAGGAAAGAATAATAATAGAATCTTTCTTAAATGACCAGTTAAGTGTGAGACATTTATGAGCACTTCACATTTATTATAGCAATCAACTTAAATTTAACCACAAACCTTGGAGTAGCATCTTTATTCTTAAAGTCCAGAAGAAGAAAATAACACTTAGAAAGGTTAAAGCAAGTTGGCTACAACCACATGGCTGGGAGGAGTAGAGGTCAGATTCCAAACAGGGAAATTGACCTTGGATCACCTAATGACTACTCCATTCTGCCTTAGCAGGAAAACTGAGACTTTAGTAACATAGTCTGTGTGTTCTCTACCAGACAGTGTTCCAAGAGGGCAGAGATTAGTGCAACCTTTTACCTCTAGCATTTATGCAGTGTAAAAAACACTTCTGTGGAGAAAATACAGGATGATAGCAAATGCCAAATGGCGGATGCTCAAACCTGACAGAATTAGGTGCATCTTAAGAGGAAATGAAGAATGAATTATACAAGGAAGAAAGGGGGAAATGCAGTGGGAGAAGAGGATAGGAAGAAATTCTAGTTCATAAGTAAAGGGCTTATCCCTAAAAGTATCTATCTTATACCCTTCATTACTCCAAGATTTCCAAAGACCATCTTTATTCAAAAGTGCTTTCGGAATATCATAAAAGTTATCTGTGCTATAGCATGCTCGTCAAATTCTAATTACCTGTTTATTCATCTGTCTTTGCTGATGGCAAATTCCTTGAGAACATGGCCCTTTCCTTATCTATTTTTGTATGCCTCATACCAAGCATAGAGTAAATGTTGACTGCTTGTTGAATGCCTAGTGCTTGTGAGCTCACTAAATACATTTAGGATTTCTGACCACTGACTGGATATTTGTCTTGGATTTACCATTTACTCTTATCCCGTCAGTGTTTCCTTGTCACTCCATATGCACCAGGTAGCTCTGCTGGGCATCAGAGGGGTGAATAAGCCACAATGCACTGCTTTCCAGAAGCCTCACCATCTGGTGAGGATGGTATACAAATTTGCAAGTAATTGACCTCGGTATCTTCATCTGTAAAATGGAGGTGAGAAGACCTCTCGCAACTGCTCCACAGGATAATGGGGGTGCCTAGTAAAGTAATGCATCCAAAAAATGCTTTATAACTCACAAGGTATCATTTTTATGCAAGTTAATAGTTAAAATTTTCTAGAAATTGGCTCTATATTTCAACTTCTCTGGATGCTTGATTGTTGGAGGACAGATAGAAACTTTGCTGGGTATGCTGTCAGGAGAGATGTAGGCTGAAATTGGAGTAGTTGTATTGTTAGCTGTTGCCCTTTATTATCCCAACCCAATGTTTACATAGCTTCAATAACTGTCTACTCCTGGTGTCCAGTTTTATATTTCCAGGTTATTGATAGATAATGTTTTTATTGACATCATGTTGCCTGTGAAGTTCATGTTTCTCTAGATTACCTCTGTAAATTTCTGTTCTGTGTCACTCTTGGGTTCGTTCCTCTTTTATAGAACCCCTCTTAATATTTCCTGTAGTGCTGGCTTGGTGGTTGCATAATCTTTTAGACCTAGACCTTGGCGGTCCTGGAAGCTCTTTATTTCTCCTTCCATTCTGAAAGTCAACCTTGCTGGGTACATTATCCTTGGTTGCATATTTTTGTCATGTAATTTCCTGAATATGTCTTGCCAGCCCTTTCTGGCTTGCCAGGTTTCTGTGGATAGGTCTGACGTTATTCTGATGGTCCTCCCACTATAGGTAAGGGATCACTTCCCCCTAGCTGCCCTTAAGACATATTCTTTGGTTTTATGATTCACGAATTTCATAATTATGTGCCTGGAGGTTTTTCTGGACTCATTGATCTTGGGGGTTGTCCTCTCTGCCCCTAGGACATGAACATTTGTTTCATTTTTCAGATTAAGGACATTTTCATCCATGATTTGTTCAACTATATCTTCTAGGCTTCTCTCTCGCTCAGCTCCTTCGGGGATTCCAATAATTCTGATATTGGAGCGTTTCATGACATCATTTATTTCCTTTATTCTATTTTCATGGGATTTTAGCTATTTGTTCCAAGACTTCTCTTGCTCCTCCTTCTTAATCCATCTGTCTTCTAAATCACCAATATGGTCTTCAGCTTCACTTACTCTAGCTGTTAGTGTATTTAAATTAGGTTGCATCTCATTAATAGCCTTTCTAACCTAGGCTTTCACTTCTGTCATTCAGGCTTCTATCTTGAGACTAATGTTCTTTTCCAAATTAGCCATTGCTTGGACGATTGCTGCCCTGAATTCCATTTCTGTTATATTGTTTATGTTCATTTCCAGTAATTCTGTGACCAGGGTTGCAGTCTCTGGGTTCTTTTTCTGTTGGTTGTTCCTCCTTCAAGTCATTGTGGCGAGGAGTGGTTGAGGGGGTGAATAGCTAAATATATCAACCACTATCCAGGTGAATTGGTCACTGGAAGGTTTTGGAGCAATCAGAAGTCACCACTGAAAAGGAAGAAGAAAGAAAAAAGAGAGAGAAGGGGAGAAAAGAAGCAAGCAAAAAAAAAAAAACAAAACCCTGGCCAGAGTGGGCCCCAGTGGTAGGATTTATATGGTACAAAACTACAACAGGGTATTCAGTACTTGGAAACATTAAAAATAGGGGTTTTATTCTTCTTTTGTTCTCTTAACATCTCTAGTACACAGTATTTCATATAACAGAAAAGGTAGTTTAAATTGACATACGTATATTGCACATTTGTTCAAAAAAGAAATACAGGAGAGTAAATCATACACTAGTAAAGTTAACTGTCTAGAGGGTGGGTAGGGAAGAATGTGAGAATGGGAGTGGACTGGAAGGAATGAAGGCCAACTGACCTTTTTTGAGTCCATCTATTTGTGAAGTTCCGACTTTCAGAGCAATGATAGTGAATCGTATACCACGTATGTGCATACATAATAACCAGGATTTGGAACGGAGGTAAATCTCAAGTAGAATATGAATAGTGACAAACTAACTGTACTAAAAATACTTAGTATCAAGGGCACCTGGGTGGCTCAGTCAGTTAAGCATCTGACTGTTTTAGCTCAGCCATGATCTCATGGTCGTGGGATCAAGTCCCTCATCAGTCTCCATGCTTGGTGTGGAGTCCGCTCCAGATTCTTTCTTCCTCCCCCTCAGCCCCTCCCCACTACCATGTTCTCTCTAACTCTCAAATGAATAAAAATCTTAATAAATAAATAAAATAAATAAAATAAAATCAGGAGTGCCTGGCTGGCTCAGTCAGTAGAGCATGCCCCACATTGGGCATGGAGGCTACTTAAAAAATAATAAATAAATAGGGTGCCTGGGTGGCTCAGTGGGTTAAGCCTCTGCCTTTGGCTCAGGTCATGATCTCAGGGTCCTGGGATCGAGGCCCACAATGGGCTCTGTGCTCAGCAGGGAGCCTGCTTCCTCCTCTCTCTCTATCTGCCTCTCTACCTAATTGTGATCTCTCTGTCTGTCAAATAAATAAACAAAATATTTAAAAACTAATACTAATAAATAAATAAAAATAATAAATAAATAAATAAATAAATAAGATCATACCAAAGTTGTTGAGGAAGAGGACTAACCTAAGTAATATTGCAAAAGTGGTATTTTGCTGTAAATTTTAAATCAAATGACAAAAGAAACCGTACACAACACTGTACTCTAGTTGAAGTTGTTTTCGCAAACTCAGTAATACGCACATATATACATATTTATGTGTGTTTATATATAGGTAAATTGGTATAGAAATAGACAAATGTATGTATATGTATGCATACTTATATTTTCCAGCTCTGTCTACTGAAAAGTCCTGGAAGCCATGCTATCAAGCTCCCAGGGAGCACACGTGGAGCCCCCAAACAGTTTCTAATAAGATGAACACAGACTCCTTGGGGAAATAAATGATTCCAAGATTAGGACAGAGAGTATATAGGATGAGACTGGGACAACTTATGATTCCAGAAAATAAGAGAATCCTTCAGAAATGATAAGGGCATGGAAAAAGAATAGAAGAGCCAACTGGAGCGAGCTTCCAATGGCTAATTTCATGACAAACAATATTAATTTTAAAATGAAGCTAATGGATCTTAACCCACAGAATAAAGAAAATGTTTGTTGTTCTACACTGATTAAAACAAGTAATTTAATAAATTACTGAGTGCAGGAGAAGGGAAGCTCTTTCTTTTGTAGAATTCCCATTAATAACTGAAGAATCATAGATGCACATCATCACTTGGCAAACTCCACAACAGTAATAGTTGTAGGCGAGATTAAACAGGAGGAAGTAAGTCTGTGGGAGAAGGTATGATGAGAACCAGTATGTTTGTATAGTCTCAAGGTATCTTCCCCCAAGATACTCAGCAAATACATGGGAGAAAATACTGGCTTTACACTGGTAAAGCAGCAGAAATGACCAACCAACAATCAAAATCAAATCGTTAGCAGTGAAATGTGTACACACCATTTACTTCTTAATATGACATGATAAAATGGACACCACATCCCCTTTATCATGGTTTTGACAAAAATGCATCATCTGAATTTAATTATGAAGGAACAGCAGATGATAGACATGCTACTGGAATAACTGACCTATATCCATCCAAGGTTGTAAGTCGAAAAAACATACTGAGGGCTTGTCCTGGATTGGGGGAAACCAAGGAGACCTGATAGCTGAAAGTAACATGTAATCCAGGATTGGCTCCTGTGCCTGAGAAAGGACATCTGTTCTATATGGGCTGTAGGTCAGTTAAGAGAATTGTTGCCATGTTAATGTCATAGTTTTAATAATTGCTCCAAGGTTATGTAAGATGTTAGCTTCTGGAAAATTTTGCCAAAAGGTATACAGGAACATTTTGTACTATTTTTTGTAAGCCTATTTTTTTTCAAAGAAAAAAAGAAAAGAAAAGAGAATAGTTGCTTCATTCATGCAGCTAGGTCCCTGAAGTTAGAAAAAAAGTGGTCATAAGATCTTTTGCCAGAGTCCTGAGGGAATATTTTGCTGTCCCTATAGCTCAGTGTGATTTTCTGTCTGATTCCCTCAGAGTCACAGAACCAGAAATTCACATTTAGAATCTCGGGGTGACAAAAACAGTAAAACCCTGACACACGGTGCCAAGCGCTATGCTGGCCACCTTATTTATGTCCTGTGTTACTCATAATTTTGCATCATTCTTTTCATGTACTCTACCTTGTACTGTCACTTTAATTCTGTTTTATAGAAAGAGGTCCAAACCAGTTTGTTCCTTTTGAACAGAGAGCAAACAGCTTAATTGGAAATTGCTGTTTTTCATCTCCCTAAGATGGTGAAAATCATTTTCCATTTCTTCAGGCAGTTGAGAGTCATTGCCCTCCAGGCAATGAAGAATGTTCCTCTGGACTTTATTTTTCTACATGCTATAAAATTAATTAGTTTTGTTTCATTTCAGGGTTGAGGTAGGGATAGCAGAGGAGAAATGCATTAGGGTAAAGGAGTAAATAATATACAAACCTGTAAGATGTTTTGAAAGGTTGCCAGAAAGCAGGTGAATAATTGATGATGCTCTGAAGCATCCATGTCTTTCCCATGAAATAGTTGTTAATGACAAAATGAATTGCAAGCTGTCACCCTCTTTTTATGTCTTATGCATGCGTGCATGCACACACACACACACACACACACACACACACACGAGTCCATTTATTGAGCCCTTCTTACAGGTGAGAGACTCACCCTATTGTCACTCATCCATTCAGAGCATCCTGAAAGTCAGGCCTGTTCACCATAACGCTGTTTCCCAAGCCCACTGCCTTGGCCTTAGTCTTGGCCACATTTACTTGCATGTAATCTTACCTCCTGGTCTCCCTGCCCAAGTCTGCCAGAACTACTGCTTCCTGTACAGAGTTTTTCCTGCTCTGATTTGCTTGCTCTACTCAAAAGAAGTCTGGTCTGCCCTCAATACCTGCCTGTGAACAACAGCCCTCATGTCTAAATCTGTAGCGCAGAACTCTCCAAAGCTGGTCTTCTGACTTCATTTTCACTGCACACTACAGCAACACTGAGTGTCTTTTCATTAAATTAATGTTTATTCGGTGAACATGCCTGACAGTGCTCACTGCCCTTTGTCCACAGACCCTCTCCCACCTGGAATGGATGTCCTTTGCCCTTGTCCATCTCAGCTTACTGAAGTTCAACCTCTCATGCCCATGGAAGTGCTACGTCTTTCTTGAAACCATCCCCAAATTTGTGAGTGAACATTCATGATTCTTTTTCTCTCCACACTATACTCTCTCAATTATTCTCCTAGCAAATTGTCTCAGATTATTTTTGTGGCCAACTGTCTCTATTCCTTGCCTGGAAAACTCTCAGAGGTAAGATGTGTGTATTTTACTATTCTTCTTAGGAATATAGAGGTAACATTGAAGAAGAATGTAAATGGAAGATTATAGGAAATGTGGGGGTCCATATATATATATTATATATATAAATAAATAGTTCAGTAACACAGAAAATCTGCTTCTGTGGAACAAATCATGCCACCATGATTCTGGAAAAATATGCTACATTGTATATGTTTTCATAGTGTTATCTTACAACATCTTTTTTACATCATTCTCTGAACCTACTCAGCAGAGGGGGTTTGGCTCTCACCATTTTTCTGATGAGAAAACTGGGAGTTGGGTGGGGATCAGTCCTAGCCAGGGGCATTGAGGACTTACTGACAGGCGACAGCTGGAAGCCAGAAGAGACAGCCATAGAGAAGGAGCAGTGGGGAGTACAACAGACTTGAGGATCTATATACTACTTCCCAGTCCCAGCCCTCTCATCTAGGAGCTCAGTGGTCTTGGGTAAGCTGTTTGGTTTTCCAGGCTTTCCTGTTTATAGATCTACAGATGGAATTTCTAGGGCTGCCTGCACTCAAAAAAACAACTCCTTAAGACACATGATTTGGTGTGCTCTGTCCACAGTGGAAGCCCCCATTCAGCTAGGCTGAGAGGTCCCAGAGGTGTCTGAACTGTTAGAGATTTGATCCTCTGCTTTCTTTTTGCCTGTCAAAAGGCTACTCTGTCGTGTTTGTGGTCAACATATCTTTCTTCACACAAGTCATGAAGAATGAACATTGCTGTGGTCTCGAGACAGTCTAGCACACTGGTTAAAAACACAATGTTTGGGGCCAGACTACCTGGGTTGGTGACTCAGCTCCACCCCCAAACTAGCTGTGTGGACTTAAGAAAGTTGCTTACCTTCCTTCCCCGTGCCTCGCTCTTCCCATCTGCAAAATGGTAATCATAGTATTTATCTCATAGGACTGCCTAAGGATCTGTGAGGCAGATCTCTGAGAATAGTGTCTCTCGTAATGCTATTTTTACTTCTGTGCCAACCACTCAGGCTCCTGGGAGAATAAATGAGAACAGTTTGTAAACTTTAAAGTACTGATGGAAAATAAAGGCTTAGTAGAACTAGTATGCTTTTTTCTCTAAAACTGGGGGAAAAATGTGCCCTCTTGTTCCAAAATCCTTTTGGGATCATAAGCTAAAAAACCCAAAAAACTATTCATACCATTTATGGGACATAATTTTCTTCTCTCTAAGACGTTTTCAAAGTTAAATTTATAGTAAACTTTCTCCAAAAATGTCTTTTGTTGGAATGGATTTGCAGACCTGGGTTTTTGAATACTTTATTTTAAATGTCCCCTCCTTCTAAAATTAGGCAAACAATTAGGATAAACAGACACCAAAAAGTTACAAGTTACAAAAACTATTTTTAATCTGCAAAGATTTTTAACTTGAACTAGCTATCATATACTCTCCACAGTTGGCTTCTCCTTATAAATCATGTATTCAAATAATAACTTTAAGCCGTAAACTCAGAGGTCAGTAATGGCAAGTGCCCTTTAATTTTGGAAGCATATTGGTGCTAAATAAAATGGATGGGTGACCCATGCTATTCCTGCCATTTTCAAAGTACTAAATAAGAGCAGATCAATAGTTTACTTAAAAGCATCACACTGAATGAATATACATGTTTAGTAACAACTTGGGAAGTGTTTTAGGTCATTTTCAAAATTGGCTTATGGTCATGCTTTTGTACAGCCCCTCAATTTTTAGTAATACTATGAGAAGAGAACTGTCCTAGAATTGTGAAGAATACAAGGTGGTGAGGATCTAGGAAAAATGAAATCTTGATTTCAATTCAAAAATCCACATTTATTGACAAGCTCCTATTTGCAAGGCCCTCTACAAAGAGGTAAATTGATATGTGCTGTTGGGATATTTAAAAATATATTGATATAAAAACTGTCAAATCATCTGCTAAAAGTGAAATGATTTCCTCTTGGGGACACAGGGCAAGTGGGGAGCAGGGACTTGTGAAAGGCAAACTACTGGGGACAGTAGTCAAAAAGTAGAAGTATCTGACCCAGGCTTCAGGAGCAGGATTTTTTATTGTGATGGAAGGAGGCAGCAAGGGAAGCTGGGAGCAAGATGAGGGAGAGAGAAGATGGCCATTTCAGGAGAAAATAGTAGTGACAAAGGAATGAACAGGGATGACTCCAGTCTTTAGGATGTGACTGGAACACAGTGTAATGGAAAGAAAACAAACATAAAAAGCTGGACATCATGTTCCTTGAACAACTTTGATCTGGTTTAGTGCTATTTGTCCTCATATCTGTGTACCATCAGCTTCCCATCATTTTCTTCACTTCTGAAAAGGAAGTAACTCTGAGGACATTTTCCACAGATTGCTAGTTCTGTGTGATGTTATATTAAAAATATTAATTTCTGTGGTCAAATAAACTTGGGAAGATTAGTAGTAGTCAGTTTAAACATATTCATTTTTACAGGACTTCTCAGAGCCTTTAGTAAGTTCATAATGATATGTGACTCTCAGCAGGAGATAGGATGTTGTATTGCCTGAATACAGTAAGCCAATGGATTCTTTTAAGACTATAGTCCAGTACTAGTAGTGTTTTGTAGAGTAATTGGGGAAGCAGTGATTTAAGATGTTAGCTTAGATTTATTTGTTCAGCAAATTGGAATTGAGTACTTTTGGTGTGTTAAACATCTGTGCTGAGAAATGGAAGTACAGCGGTTAAAACATACTCACTGTCTTGTTCTCATGCAGCTCACATCTGGGAGCTATGGTCTACAAGCAGGGGCTTTTTAGCAGCGGGTGTGAAAGACAGGAACACACTTTGGAAGAAGGAGGAGGTCTTACTGACTTACACACTAATGCCTTATAGGTTATCTGATGTGGAATCTGATGGTTGATGTTCAGAAATGTTGGTGAAAATTGTAGCAACCAAGGGAGGCAGGGAGGGAAAAAATTGGATTGGGAGGGAAAATGGGATAGTAAGAGACTAGTATGAGAGCATAACTGGAATGCAGATGGGTAGTTGATCAATACTAAAAATTCCTGAGAGTTTCTAAGGGAACTGGGGTGATTCCATCTGAGAGTACCAGTTAAAGTGAAACATCCCGAATCACAGAGCCGCTTCAACCTGATCTCTTTATAGATATGGGCACACTCTAAACTACACAGTCTACAAAGCTAGAAGAGGTCTTGGAGATGTTCCAGGATGAACTTCTCCTTTCCTTGATCTGTCCCTATACTTCATACACTCACTTTTTAATGTTTTTTTGTTTTGTTTTGTTTTGTTTACATAATGATATCTATTTCATCCATAGTATAGCCCCTTCTGCTTTGACCTTTAGGAAGCTCAGAGCTTAATTTAACATGCAATTGCAGTACCTGTGACCTATCACATACCAGTTATATCCATATCTCCCCGCCTTTGGCAAGGCATCCAGGATAGTTACAGTGTCTCAAAGACTATCTTAGGCTCCCTGAGGGCTATATGTAAATGTGTCAAGGAACTCTGACCAGTAATGGGAGATGCAGTGTTTACTCACTGATTCATTCATTAATTTATGAAGTTACTGACTATCTGTCATGTGCCAGAATCTTTATCAGGAGCACTAGAGAAGATAAAGATATAACAGTTTTTAAAAAAGACTTTCTGTATTGTTTTGATAATTTATTAAACATGCATCTATTGATAATAAATTATGTGCGTATCAAGTTATTTTGAAAATTGGTTATAATGAATACTCCAACAGATATATCATTTTTACCACAGATAGCTTTAAATGTTGTGGTAAGTATAGATCCCAAATCCAATCATGAAAAGGCATAAATCTAAGTGTACAAAATCTAAGTGAGTATAAATTTTAACTTGAGTCCTGAAATCCTTAAAAATTATGAGTCACCTATTGCCATGTATATATTCTCCCATCACATCTCTTCTACTGAATTACATTAGATACAAGATAATTACACAAGGGCTTTCCCACCACTGTGAAGGTAACTCCAACTCATTCATTCAACATATGTTTAGAGGGTCCCTACCAAGTGCCACACCTGGGCTAGGGACCAGGACACAGAGGTTGGTTCTATTTCCCCCTTGAATGACTCTGGATAAGCACCCTCTGCCAGCTCCTGCTGTAAATATACTTTCTAACTGCTCAGCATAGGCAACCCACGTTTCAGTTTTCTGATTGAGTAACCACCGTGACCAATCTCTGTGCAGAGCCATCAGGAAATAACTGCTCTTCAGCTTCACATTTTTTTTATTGAGCTTGACGCCATCACAATGGGAGGATTATACAAAGAAGTAAGACATAAATTGACAACACTTAACAAAAACACATGCTTTCCAGAATGGACCAACCTACATGGCACGTGTTCCATAGAATCTAGTAGAGAAGATTTAGGGTGTGGATTTGATATTCTCTGACACTTTTCACTCCTCACCACCTTGGCCAAAATTGTCAACAGTGTTTTCTTGGTGGCCACAATGTTGAGAAGCTTGTGTTTGGTACAGAAGATGGAAAAAATAGAAAAGAGTCAGAGATACTTCCAGACACAGCTCCAGAGGGCATCAATCACATACAGTCCAGGATAAATGACACCCTCTAGAGTTGTGCAGGGCACGATCTTTTCAACTGGGTAAAATGAGATTGGGAAGCAGTCCCCACTTCCACGTGTCTACATATTAACAGCAGAAATTAATAAGGTTAAAACACAAAGCTATGTACAAAGAGCATTGTTGAGAAACATCAAGTTGCATCAAGTATCAAATTGTATAGCTGAGCATAGAGGTGGGGATGATAGATTTATATTTGTCAGGCTCAGAATTGAATCCAGTCTGCAGAATAGTACTAGGAATCCATGGTGCAGATTGATGGAAAAATAGACCTGCTTGGAAAGTGAGATTGAGATTGAGATTAGAAATTTGGGTTTAAGATTTGTCAGGAGAAAGTTGATAGCTGGGAAGCATGAGAGGGGCAATTCCTCTCATGGAAATAGAGCATAGAGTTAGAATAGAAGTAAGGGGCGTATAGGCTTAGACCTTGGCAAACGCCCACTTAGGGAAAGAAGGATCTAGAAAAGGAGCTGCAAGCATACATTCATCCCATAGAGAACACCGTTCAGTATCATTGAATGAATCACAGTGGCATATCAAAGACCACAAGGACCCTGTGGATTTGAGAATCTTTGTTTGGCAAAGTCTGGTTTGCCATATAAGGGCACAGATTGCCATTTTCACAGATTCCACCCTTCTGTTGCTCAAGATCGGCCTCAAGTGCATTCATCAGTTTCATCAAGGATGTTTCCCAGTGGTGAAGGAAATGTGAATCTCACAAAGTCTTAGAATTCTTTTTTTAAAGAAAATACATCGATTATTTAGATAGTGAAGGAGTTTAAATTACCCACTGTTTCCATATTCAGAGGGAGCTTAGACTCAATAAATGTCCTATAAAATACAATAGACAGGCAGAAATTAACAGAAATTCCTTCCATTCAGTAGGTACTTAATCCAGCCCTGGCCATATGACAGGATTCAGGGCTGGGGTAGAATGGGGAACAAGACCGACATAACCTTTACCTTGTGAATTTACATTTTATGGGAGAAAGACAAAAAATAAAAACAATGAAAACAGTAAATAAGCACACATATCAAATACCTAATAAATACTGTGAACAAGGAATTAAAATAGAGAATAACAGGCCTCACCATTTAGATAGGGTAGTAAGGGGAGGCCATTCTGAGAATATACTATTTAATTGAGGCTGAAAAAATGCAGCCTTAGGAAGAGGATAAAGAAAGAACATTTCAAGCAGAGTGGATGACATATCCAAAGGCTCTGCGGGAGGGAAAGCTGGACAAGTTTATGGATCTGGCTGAATAAGAGAAAGAGTGAAACTGAAGTGAGAGAATGGGTCAGAAGCCAGATTATCACCGGGTGTGGAGAATGGATTAAAGGTGGACAAGAAAGGACTGGAAATCTCAATGTGATGACTATCATAGCCATCCGGGAGCTTCTGGACTAAGGCATTGGCCATCAGTGAAAGGGGTGGATTCGGTGGTCTATGTGGAAATTTACAGGGGTTATTTGTAGGTCATTTTGTAAAGCCAAAGACAGGGCAGAATCAGGGATGTCTCCCCAGGTTTTTTTGTTTGAGAAATGAGGTGAATGGTGGAGCCATTTGCTAAGATGAAGAGGGCATGAGGGAGACCATGTTTCTGGTGGAAAATTCAGTTTTATTTTAAATGTGTAAGTTTGAGATATCTGTAAATGATATGGTCAGAGATATGAACAACAAAATCTGAGAGTGGAAAGGAACCCTTTTCCCTGTGGTAAGAAAATTGCTAAGACTCTCAGCAAGGTGAACAAACCTGGGATCACATCACTTGTTAGGTTAAGCCTGTGTATGGCCACACTTCACCTCCTGGATAAGAATCTTGGTTCTTAGCCTGGTATTTAAGGATCTCTGTGGTGTGTCCCCAGCTACTGCCTTTATTTATCCTATGCTCCAACACTGTAGACAGTCCTGTTGCATATAAAGTATTCATTTCTGAAAACACACATGACATTTTTCCCGTCTCAGATACATGTCATCCAAACAGTGATATTATGAAAAACAAGAGAATGAGAAAGGAAAGGAAATATTGCTTTATTCAGCTCTGTGAATCATTGACTTATGGCCCAAGGCTACTGTATTAGAGATAATTTTTAAAAGTAGAAAAAATGAATTCTAAGTCTCTGGATTTTTTAATGTTTTTTTTTTCTTGTATTTAACATAACACATTACTTGTCTCAGGGGTACAGGTCTGTGATTGATCGGTCTTACATAATTAACAGCATTCACCATAGCACACACCCTCACCAGTGTCCATCCCCCAGCTACCCCCTGCCCCCCCTCAGTTTGTTTCCTGAGGTTCAGAGTGTCTTATGGTTTGTATCCCTCCCTGGTTTCGTCTCCTTTCACTTTTCCTTTCCTTCCCCTATGATCCTCTGTCTTGCTTCTCAAATTCCTCCTACCAGTGAGACGTATGACAGTTGTCTTTCTCTGATTGACGTATCTCACTCAGAACACCTCCCAGTTCCATCCTGGTCATTGTGAACAGCAGCATTTCAGTTTGATGGCTGTGTAATATTCCTGTGTGTGTGTGTGTGTGTGTGTGTGTGTGTGTGTGTCTGTCCATACACACACCACATCTTTATCCATTCATCTGTTGACAGGCAGCTAGGCTTTCCATAATTTGGCTATTGTGGATGTAAATGGTGTCTGGATTTTTGCTTTTCAGCTGATTTTTGCTTTTCAGCTGACAACTAACTAGCTGGGGGTTAGGGATTGGCTACTAATAAGAAAATTGCCAGCATGCTAAACCCTTAACACCTTTTCATAGAAGCAGGAGTGGGGCTATTGATAGTAATGGAAATACACAGACTGTGTGTCATCAGGAAGATGACCTCCAAAACCCACTGGCTGATTTCCCCCTGCAATATTTGGAGCAAGTACTTGGTAGTCTTAGAGGAATCAGTAAAAATGGAAACACAATCCTCTTTCTCAGAGAACTTATAGCATCCAGAAGAGACACCTGTAGTAGAGTAGAATACAAGATTGGAAACTATCAGACTCAAAAAGTCAGGACAGGGGTGCCTGGATGGCTCAGTTGGTTAAGCAACTGCCTTCAGCTCAGGTCATGATCCCGGAGACCTGGGATCGAGTCCCACATCGGGCTCCCTGCTCAGCGGCAAGCCTGCTTCTCCCTCTCTCACTCCCCCTGCTTGTGTTCCCTCTCTGGCTGTGTTTTTCTCTGTCAAATAAATAAAATCTTAAAAAAAAAAAAGTCAGGACGTATTAATTGTTGTTAGAGATAAGATGACAGAGAGGATCTCCAGCAAAGAATAAAATGGAAGAACTTCATGGAGGAGGGCCTGTTCGAATTGGGACTTTAGAAAACATGGAAAGAGAAGGTGTACAGTAAAATGGAACAGAAGATCAAGGTGTGCTTGCCAAACTAGAAGTATTTATGTGTGTGTGGAAAGTAGAATCCACAGTAGAGGGTTAGGATGGAAAAATAGTTTGACTCTAGAAGTTGAAGAAACTTATTGGTTGCTTCTCCAGTATTCGGCCCACCAATCTCCTTTAAAGATCTGATGGGATTAGCTCCACTCCCAATTTATTGGGGAAGGGGGAGAATCCTGATTAGATTAAACCTACTAGTGTATCCTGATCGGATAGATAGCAGGAGTAAATAAAGATACACTTCTATTGGTTTATGCAAGAAAACCTCCTCATCTCTAAGGTATACCATAGGATCATAGTCTCTTTTTTCCCCACTGGTTACAGGTAAGGAAACCTGAAGGTCTGGGAGCTCCTGACAGTTATGTTGGAACCAAAGGAAAAGTGAGTTTAAGAAATAATAATAATAATAATAATAATAATAATAATAATAAAGCTGAAACTGAAAAAGCAGGGCTGGAAAATGAAGAGAGACAAAAGCTGTGTTCTAACATTTTCTTTTGAGCCCATGGATGAAGCCTCCTGTGAGAGCAGTGCTATTTCTGGACTTTTCTATCACTTGAACTGATAAATCCCCTTTATGGTTTAAACCAATTTGACTTGAGTTTGCTATTACTTGCCACTCAAGGCATCTTGATACAGAGTCCTTAAAAGCACATTAAGGCTTTGGTTGGCAATGGCAACTACTGATCTTTGTGGCCCCATGTGTACCATATTCTGGAAGATAACCCTCATGTTCGTGAACAATTCAAAACACCATTAAATCAAAGTGGTCAAAAACAGAGACCATGAAAGTCAACCAGCCCTTTAAGTTGAGTTAGTCTTATTTTGCTCTCATTCTTTGCCTAGTCACTTGACTTGTGTGTCTGTATCCCAGAAGAGGAAAGGAAGTAAGTCTATTTAAGCATTTCCTTGAGAAGAGCCATCTCCTCTGGGCTTGGAGCCTGACACCATTTTTCTCTCTTCCGTTGACACCATAGATATATTCATTTCTCTTTGGGTACTTAATGTAAACCAGATAAGCCACAAACTTATATTAACTTTAGTCAGTTTTGGTTCTAAGGCAAGTTGAATCATTGGGCCCAGTGCTACAAGTATCAGATACTGTGATTTCACCAATGGTGTAACTGGGGAATTGCTTTCCTAAACTTTCCATCCAGTGTTTGGATTATGGCATGCAGTCCAGGGGTATATTACACGTGATCCTCTTGAACCTTGTCAGAAAGTCCCCATAAATCACATTCAAGAAAATGTATTTAACTTCCCTATACATAAATGAAACTTAAGAAGTTAGACAAGTGGAATGAATTCTGAACTGTCACTTTAAAGCAGTAACTTTCCTTCTCAATTTGGGATTGAAATTTGGGGTGAGAAAGCTCTAATGGAAATAGCATGTTCCTAGAGAAGCCAGAGGGTCTGTGTGACTTCTAAAATACTTTATATGGAATGATACTTAATTCTGGAATTTAAAAAGCTTAGGGTATGGTCCCAGGTATTTGTGGGATTCCAATAGATCCCAGATGCTGAATCTTGGTCTTTTCATCTACGAAATGGGTTTAATTTTTTTTCCATTTTCTTATGAGTATAAGAGGGAAAAATACTGTTGAATAAATAGAATAATATTAACAATTGTCTGCTCTTAGTATACGTCAGGTTCTGTGTTATAGGTATCAGTGGCCATTCATTCATTTAGCTCTTAGTATGTACTAGGCAGTAAGAAATTACACGCATTAACATACCAACATATTTAGTACTAACACCAGCCAAATAATACAGGGGCTTTTATTTTTACCCTTTCATAGGGGAAAACATTGAGGCACTGAGATGCAGAAGATTTGCACAAGATCACACAGGTAAAAAAAAAAAAAAAAAAAAAAAGATCACACAGGTAACGTATGGCAAAGTAGAGAATCAAGGGGAACAATGTGTTCTTCCTGAGCCACTTCTCCTAACAAGCACTGAGAACTGGGGATGGTGAATGTCCTTTTTCAGATGAGAAAATTACAGCTTGCAGAGTATATGAACCTCTTCAAGGTTACTCAGCTTAGTTTTAAAACTTAACTCTGGTATTATTTTTAGCTTTTAGTTCTCATAGTATTTTCCTCATGCACTCACTCTCCATTTCAAGGCTTCCCATTCTATACTTTCCTCACTTTACATTTTCTTTTTTAAAAAAATTATTTATTTATTTAACAAAGGAAGAGTGGGTGGAGAGAGAAAGAGCACATGAGGAGGTTGGGAACTCAGGCAGAGGGAGAGGTAGAAGCGTACTCCCTGCTGAGAAAGGAGCCTGGTATGGAACTGGGTTCCAGGAGATCATGACCTGAGTGGAAGGTAGATGCTCAACTGACTGAGCCACCCAGGCATCCCTCACATTACATCAAGAACAGAGTGACATTAAAGAGAAGTCAAATATTAGATAAATCACAGGTCACTAGATATAGCATAAACCCATGTTACTTTTAAGGAAATTGTTGGACGAACTTCATGTAAACACATATTATTTTGACTCATTTTGAAGTTTATGATACCTTTGAACTTTTTTTACCACATCCATGACCAAATTCATGTCTTCACAGCATTAACACATTATCATGTACCCCTAATATAGGGAATGCTTATTGATTCCAAACTAAGGTTTTAATCAGGATAAAAATTTCTGAGTCTGCATTCTTTATGATCGGTATGATATGCTGTCATGTGTAGAACAACTGACTTTTATAATCAAGTTTGGTAGATTCTCCTGCAGTCCTTTTTCTCTAACACAGAAGGATAAAATGTTAGGATTTCTAGGTTTTGTCTCAATGACTGTCACCTTGACGAACTTTCACAACCCTGTTCTCATAAACTATTCAACAGGCAAAGTTAAGCTAAGAAGACATTACTATCAAAAGAATTAGTGCACTTCACCATAGAAGATATGCAAATGGCTAACAGACGCATGAAAAAAATGTTCATTGTCACTAGCTAACAGGGAAATTCAAATCAAAACCACACTGAGATACCACCTTACACCAGTCAGAATGGCCAAAGTTAACAAGTCAGGAAACAACAAGTGTTGGAGAGGCTGCGGAGAAAGGGAAACTCTCTTACACTGTTGATGGGAATGCAAGCTGGTGTAGCCGCTTTGGAAAACAGTATGGAGATTCCTTAAAAAATTAAAAATAGAGCTACCCTATGACCCTGCAATTGCACTACTGGGCATTTACCCCAAAGATACAGATATAGTGAAAAGAAAGGCCATATTACCCCAATGTTCATTGCAGCAATGGCCACAATCGCCAAACTGTGGAAAGAGCCAAGGTGCCCATCAACAGACGAATGGATAAAGAAGATATGGTACATATATACAATGGAATACTATGCCTCCATCAGAAAGGATGAGTATCCAACTTTTGTAGCAACATGGACCGGATTGGAAGAGATTATGCTGAGTGAAGTAAGCCAAGTAGGGTGCCTGGGTGGCTCAGTGGGTTAAAGCCTCTGCCTTCGGCTCTGGTCATGATCTCAGGGTCCTGGGATCGAGGCCTGCATCGGGCTCTCTGCTCAGCAGGGAGCCTGCTTCCTCCCCTCTCTCTGCCTGCCTCTCTGCCTGCTTGTGGTCTTTCTGTCAATAAATAAATAAAATCTTAAAAAAAAAAAAAGAAGCCAAGTAGAGAAAGTCAAGTATCACATGGTTTCACTTACGTGCGGTGCATAAGGGGTAATATAGAAGAGAGTAGGAGAAGGAAAGTAAATGGGAAGTAGGGTAAATCAGGGGGAGAAACAAAACAAGAGAGACTTTGGACACAGAAACAAACTGAGGGACTTGGAGGGAAGGGGGTAGGGAGATGGGAGAGCCTGTTGGTGGGTACCAAGGGCCCTATTGCATGGAGCACTGGGTGTGGGGAATGGGCAATGAATCTTGGAACACTGAAAAAAAAAATTTAAGTAACAATAAAAAAAATTTTAAAAAAGAATTTGTTAGTGTTATAAAACCACCAAAATGTAAAATATAAACCATATTAGAATAAGGACAAGCTATAGAAAGTGATTGGACACAGAATTACAAAGAATACCATTATGAATCTCCCCTTAATTAAGTACTCACATGAATATTGTGTTTTGCAACTTGCAAAGGTCGTTCAGATCTCTTATCTCATATAATGCATGCAACTACCCTGTGAAGCAAGTATTCCTTTTTAAATATCCCCAAAATGAAGATCAGAAACATGATAGAATTCCACAAGGGTCTATGGTTAATAAGTAGTGGGGTGGGATATGAGTCTAATTCTGACTCCAGAATCCAAGGAGAGAAAGGGTTAAAACCCCACGAGGTTTAATTCTGTCTGTACTGTCCTGGAAGCTAACAGGCCCCCACTGAATGGTTTTGGTTTTTCTTTGTTTTTTTCCTTTTACAGTTTTCTTGGCCACATTCATGGGAAATGACTCCAATTAAAACTTTGTGAGGCCAAGGCTGGTTAGTGTATCACTGACCACAGATTCTCCAGGATGTGGCCAAACTTTATTTCCTCAATTGTTTGCCGTCTACCCTCATCCTGTCCAGTGCCCCTCAGGACCTTCTATTGCCAGGGCTCATGACTTGTCTCCTTCATTGGCCTTGGCCTCATATGTACAGATTGGACACCAAGTCCACGTCCCCAGCTGAGGTCACTTTTGCACCCTGTTTTTTTGTGAGCACCTGAAAAATACCAAGTCCTTTCACCTTCTCCAAAGACTCCATGTTCTCTCCTACCTTGCTTGGGCTCAGGGCTTGTCTGTGGCTTTTCCTCTTTCTCTGCCTCAGTGAAATCTCAAGTCTAGAGCTGGACAAACACTGATTCATCTTTGCTCTGTCATTTATGCTTTGTATGCTGTGTTAAGCCCTGAAATTCTGGTTCTCTAAGGCCCTGAGCTCTGTCTAGCATATTGTACCATTTATACTCTTTGACTCACTTAGATTATAGAAAACAAACCGAAAACCCAAAACTGTTCTGTTACTATCCACTGTGCTTTGTGATAGGACTTGTTTGAGAGAGGGGTTTCATATCTGGCTCCAGTCTTCAAGTAGTTCAGTTATGTCTATATCTTTGTCTAAACCGTAACCATTGATCTAGAAAGAAATAGAATAGAGCCCATGTCTGTTTGATGATGAAGCCAGAAGTGTTTCTCATTCCCTGTGGTGGTTCTTAAGCTGGGATTTGAAATGTGGTGGGTCAAAGTCTTCTAGTCGCTTCCCAATATTCATTCTGCTAACGTTCTCTTTAGCCAAGACAAAAATTCTAGAGCAAGAGTTAAGGTTTCTACTTTTGGTCCCAGTGTCTGTCAACTGGGCTAATTTTCATTGCCCCATTCCCAGTAACACTGAGCCACAATTTTCAGCTGAGCACATTACCACTCACCCATAAGATGAAATTTCCCATCCTCTTTTCCCTTGTGCAATTAGGTGCCATCATGCAACAAAGTTCTGGTTAAAGATATCCAAGCTGAAGTATTATATAGAAGATTGTTCTGGGTAGTCTTCTTAAAAGAGAACCTGTGTGTCCTCCTTTTTCTCCTTCCTGGTACTTGGAGCAAGATTCTGATGTGTGCCACTGTAGCAGCCAATTTGGTCCAATGAGGATGAGATACACACTAACAGAATAGTGGAATAGAGGTAAAAGGATCCTGTGTCACAGACATAAAATCACCGTGCCAAATTCAGATCTCCTCCCCACCATGTGCTTAAAATGATGGAGGGCTGATCTTTTATCTTATTTCAAAGTATTTATTTCCCTCATATACAGCTGAAACCAATCCCAACTAGTAGAGATGGATAGATCTTTTAAAACAATGAATAGAGAGAGTTATAGATATTAACAGGGTAAAAGAAATCGACGGGAATAGAGAAGATCTAATGTGGCTATTGTAGATCATGTGTAGCTAACAAATTTGTTCAGAAATGTAGATCATTCCAGTGTTTCATTTCCACTGGCATTCAGACTAATTTACATATAATACTCTCCTAGTCTTTCCAGTTCTATCTGAAAAAACAAAGTCTGTGATAAAATTCCTAGAATCTCTACTTGCTATGTGTTTGACATTGTATGATTTCATTTTCTCTCAAAGCCTTATTTCTACATCAACAAAATAGATTATGAGTTATCAATAAATTACAGTATGCAAAGTATTTATCATAGTCCCTGGAACAGAGAAGGCACAAAGTAGTAGAAGTTCACAGAGGGTCAGACACTTTCCTCAATTCCCAGAACTTCATTTTTAGCTGACTGTATCCTGATGAGAAAATCTGTCCCCCATAATTCTTGTTCTGCTCCCTTCCCTCTTTAGACACGTAGAGAGATAAGTTCCAGTGATTTCACTAAGGTTCCATTAACATTAAATGGAGTGCACATGACCCAGGAGAATTGAGACTCTGTCAATGGAAAACTCTAAGTGGAAAGGTTCCTGTCCATGGAGCTGTTGCTTTAGAGACCTTGTCAGTAAGAGCTTTTGTCTTAGGAGTTTGTAAATATTTATATTTTCAAACTACTATGAGAGGAACAACAGCCATTCCACATGAATGGATTACGTTAAATGTACCCAAAGTCTGTAATTCAAGCTGTCAAACGTGAGGAAATACCAGACTTAAGGCTGCCATTCCAATCTGCTCAGAATAAATAAGGACTTTGGGCATAGCTCTTTAACACAATGGCTCACAGACATATGGAAGACGTTACTAGGGAAGATGACTGAAGAGAAGGAAAAACACAATAAATGAATTCAAGAAATACCTAGTCTTTCTTCCAGAGAAGGAAGGGATTGAGGCTTGAGGGAGAAGATTGTTGGACTAGAAGCAGGGAAATGGGATTAACATTAAACCAAGAATGAGGGGTGGCACGTGGAGACTTTTCCTGTTCTTAAGACATCTGTCTGTTTTTCATTTATTGTTTTGGGAGTCTGGTGATATGACACCAATATAGGAATCAAAATGTGCATCTGGACAGGCTGGATGAAGGATTGGGGATTTATTTACTGTGGAAGTTCTGCGTTAAGAGCGTGGTGAAGTTTCCTAGCCCATAGAACACAGGTGGAAGCTGTGTTTATTGAATAGAAAAAAACATGTTTCAGGGAGGATTGACCGGTGGGTCATATAAATTTGATTCAGCTCTACAAGCGTGTGCTAGACACCTACTTTGTGCCAGACATGGGCAATGAAGCTTGAGAAATAATCTCATTTAGTGGAAAGAGCATTAGCTTCTAGTTCTTACTGTGAGGCTCACAATCTTTGCAGAGTGAGACAAATAACTTCCCCTTCCTGAGCATCAGCTCAAAATGTCAGCCCTTTAATGACTAAATACTAAGTTAGACAATTTAGCTATGGTATAGGACTAAATGGCTTTGCAAATACTCTCTGTTTCACCCTAGTCTTTCAGAGAGCTGCAAGTGTGGTATTGTGCATTACTATTAACTCATACTTGGTGCCCTTCTCTGTCTTACCCCAACTGTGACAAGATATATACCCCCACTCTTTTTAACTCAGATGTGGCCAAAAAAACTTGTTTGTCCAGTGGGATATAAGCAGAAGCTTTGAGAGCCAGTGAAAGGTTCACAGTATCTGTGTTTTCTTTCCCTCTGCCCCGAGACCATCAGTGGTCTATTGTTGCTAATCCATTAACCTGAGTCTTGCAGTGAGGATGACATGAAGCTCTATTATTACTTACCTGTCATGGACATAGAGCATACATGAGAAATAAATACTGGTGGCTTTAAGTCAGTATATTTGGGGGTCTTCTGTTAACTGCAGCAAAACTGACCCATGCTGACGATACAGGATGGTCTGCAAAGTGCACATTCTGACCTTAGAATGTCCTGAGTCACAGTGTGCTATATCATACTGGTGCCTGACAGAAAAGGAAGAAAGAGCAAATTCTTAATGTTCATAGTCTTTCAGTAGATTAGCTCCCTCCAGTCAAAAAATGTAGTCCAAACTCTATCATCCAGAAATTGGTTTATATCACCTCTCTGGGAGGGTGAGAGTGAAATTAGTTTAAGTGGCAAAGTGTGTTACTTTTGTGGAGTCTTCTGAAAAAGGAAATATGATGACTATTTCCCCCTATTAACAGTGAATATTTTTGAAGAGGAAGGTGATATGCTTGGATCTATTTCTAAAATATCTCTTTTGATGTACTTTAAAGGAGGGAATGGAGTAAATATGACTGCAGTTAGGTTGACTAAGTAAGAGGGATTAGAGTTAAGGAGAACAAATGAATGAGGAGGGTAGTCTTAATTAAGAGATGAAGAGAAGAGTACAAATATGAGATGTCTCTGGCAGGCAGAATTGGTTGTGAGAGTTTCGATGTGTGGAGGAAGTATAGCCAAAGATACAATGATTATGTTATTCGTAGAGAGGAAACATGCACAAGGGAAATCAATTTAAGGCATTAAGTACGGCATTTAGTTTTGAATTTTCTCTTTTACTCCTATACAGAATGTCAGTGATCACATGGTTCTGCCCTTTGGAACCATGTTCAGACACAGACCTTTGGGGAAGAAGGATCATTCAAGTAGCCAGTTGTGGCCCATGTAGTAAATTTATGTCAGATTTACTGGATGACCATATTGTTTATGGTTCATGGTAGGTATTCACAGCAAATCTAAGAAGGAGAATTTTGACCACAGTTTTGCACCCCGAGACAGGAGGCATCTGGGCAGAATGCCAGGAGACTAACCTAAGGAATTCTACAGACTTGGGTTCAAATTCCAACTCTACCACTTTCTAGATGTTTGGTTTAGAGCAAGTTCCTTAAAACTGCTGAATTTACGCTTTCTCACCTGTAAAATGTGGTATAATACTATGTACTTCAAAGGACATTGGGAGGAGCCCAGGACTTAATCAATGTGATGTGATCAAAACATAGTAGGCATTTGATAAATGCTATTTCCTTTTCCTTTTCCTTTCCCATATACCACTTAAATGATGTGGAATGAGACTGTCTCTGAAAGACACCATTGAATGATATGCTTGTTATTGGTCAACTCACCCTTTCATTTTGGGAGTCCAAAAACAATCCTTTATGGTAAATCAAAAGGATTTTGCCATCAAAGAAAAGAAAGTGACCAAACATTTTTGGTTTACTACCCAATTAAAATAGCTTGAGCCAGAAGGACATTTTGCCTGGAGGAGAGATGACTTGAATTGGCTTGTTGAAGGTAGTGGGGAAAGGCTTGGTCACCATTTCCAAACATCAGATGGTCTTCTGGGACAGAGGGGGTGGTGGATGATGTGCTTTGTGGTCCAGACAAAAGCTTTGGCTAATAGGTCAAAGTTACCAGGAGGCATTTCTCAGTTAAATTTACTGCAGCTAACAGCCCCACAGTGATTCTGTGGAAGCAGTAAGTACTCTGTTACTGATATAACTGATGTATGGAAGCTGAGGTTGGGTGAACACTGGACAATTAAGCAATGAGTAGAGCGATTCCCACAGTTGGTAGGAGGTCCTGCTAGATATAATTCAAGGTAGGAAATATGTAAGAGCGTCTGTTACATACAAGTCTCTGACTGTTATCTTGGAGACAACAGATTCAAAGGAAATAGCATCTCTTCTTATAAGTGCACAGGCATATCTAAATTCTGATTCCAGGACAGACTTAGTGACTCAGCCTTCCCAAAGGATTAGTCAGTTCAGTTACAGGCTAGATACTATAATGTCAACCCTTTGCAGATCCCTTTATGTGAAATCATCCAGTAGGAATTTGTTTTTAAAAGTTTGACTTGGGCGCCTGGGTGGCTCAGTTGGTTAAGCAACTGCCTTCGGCTCAGGTCATGATCCCAGAGACTCGGGATCGAGCCCTACATCGGGATTCCTGCTCGGCGGGAAGCCTGCTTCTCCCTCTCTCACTCCCCCTGCTTGTGTTTCCTCTCTGGCTGTGTTTCTCTCTGTCAAATAAATAAAATCTTTTTTAAAAAAATAATTGGACTTTTAATGGAGGTGCATCCTCAAGGTTAACCATGAAATTAAAAGAAAGAAAAGCAAGGTAATGAATTATGTGAAGGCATATCAAATTGGAAGTGGAAATGTTATTTCAGAAAAAATTTAGAGTTTGTTAAATTGGGTTCTAGGCTTAATTTGGAAAATAACTAGCTGTATAATTTCTTTGATCATTATTATTCTCTGAGCCTCAGTATTCCCATGTGTGCCATAGAAATGAAATTTAGAAATCCCCATGTTCACATCTTGCACCAACATGCTGTAGTGATATTAATCATATAATAAATATGTACTAAATATATATACTATAAGTCATATACCATTTGAGAAAATGGAGTAAAGAAAGTAACAAGACTTTGTTACATAGGCACTGCCCTGGAAGAATTAACATCCTGTAGATAAGACAGCTAATAAACATGAAACAGGCTATCAATGCTAGGTAGATACTAGGTACTATGGGAATAGAAGTGAGTAAACAAATGGTTTTGCATTAAAGGATTGAGGAAGGCTTCTGTGGGGTTGTAATAAAGTTTTCCATATCGAAATGATGTGGAAAATCCAGATGACTCTCTTGATTATACAGATTCTTACATGTACTTTAACTAGAGCTGTTTAGATACATAGGCTGTAGGCCAGATAAATGAAAGTGAGTAAAGTAAGAGAAAAAAAATAAGTGAGTGCCTACTACAGGTCATATACTGTGCTAATCACTTTATAGACATTAACTCACTTAGTCCTCCTCAGCTTTTGGTAGATGGGACCACCTATATATTCATTTTATAAAAAGGAACCAGAAGCATGGTATTTGAATTTCAGTTAAAATTACAAGTCAGATCCAGCGATAGGGACTAACCATAAGGGCATATTGAGAAGTATTCTGAAGCCATATTTGATAACAGTAGATCAAATGGCATGCATAATTAGGAATTCATACAACAAATATGATTGAGTTCTTTAAAGGTTCCAGGTGTTATTATAAATGAGTAGAATACATTGGTGGGCAAAAGTCGACATAATCCCTGCCCTTCTGTTGTTTATATTCTAAAGAAAGATACAAGGAACAATAAATATAAAATATAAAGCTGTATAGCTTGTTAGACATTAAAAAGATCTGTGGTAAAACAAGACTACACAGACAGGGGAAATGGGTTTTGCCAGCTGGTAGAGGTATTGTGAAGTTCAAGGTGGTGGACACTGTGGGCCTTGTTGGGAAGGTGGGATTTAAGCAAAGACTTGAAGAAAGTTCAAGGTTAGCAAAAGCATGAACATGGAAATGGTGGCACATGAGACAATAAAATAGCATGTGGATAATGTAATCAATCTCTAAATTCTAGATTTCTGGAGCCCTAACATTTAAATAGTAGAATTCCAACCAAGAGAACCAAGAAGTATGATTTCAAATCTTGCTAGAACCATTTCAAATTCGAGGTAGGTTTCAATTTTTAAGCAATGAGAATTTGGGGAAAAAAAAAAAAACCTTTTCCTCTCTGGGCTCCAGTTTTCTCATCTGTAAAGTGGGCATCAAAATATCTATTCACCGAGTTCTTATGATTTCATGAGATGATGGTTGTAAAGTACCTAACATGGATCCTGACACAGAGTTGGAGTGCTTTTTTTTTTTTCCCCACCCTTTTGGAACTTTCTGGCACTATAGGGGAAAGAAACTGATTCCTTTCCTTTGAATAACCCACAGCTTTGTACAAATGTTTTTGAAAGCTACAAGCCACTGTCCACCTGTTTAATTGCATTGTTGTAGGTGTGTGATCAAGTCCTTGCCTAAGTACTGACCCAGCCTTGACTCCCTTATACTTGGGACTATACAGGGAGCGTTTTTCTCTCTCTTCTTTGTTGGCCCAAGCATTGAAGTAATATGAATCAGATCTTGCAATCCCCTTAACAGTTCTTCCTATGGATGTCTCTTTTGCAAATTTATAGAATATATACACTATCATATAAATGTACAGTTTTTACAATTTTCTTTTTATGGGTAAAAAGGATGATGTAAAAATCAATACATAGTTGAACTATATTGCAGGAAGAGTAGGTGAATCTGATTTGTAGGCTGGTGATACTTCACATCCCCAAATATAAATCCAAGTCTTTGAAAGATTTTTTTTTGATACATCTTTGGATTTAGGAGCTCTATCTAGAGGTAATTCAGGTAAACCTCATGATTTGCAGGACATGGGAAGTAGTGTTTATGAAAATTTGCTTTGGTTCACATCTTACTTACAGTACCTGTTGTGTACTTATTGAGATACTTTGTATGCTGGGCACTGTGCCCAGCATACAGAGGATTTTAATATCCTATTTAATTTAAGATTTACAACAACTTTGCAAGATGGAAACTTTACCTTTTTATATAAGGAAACTGAGGCCTTTTATATGCTTACTATGTAAGGAAACAGGCTTATTCTGGCGAAATTTTTCTTCAAAGTCACAGAATTCCTAACCTTCAGAATCAACAGACTCTGGAATCCCCTTACCCCTGTCTTTTTTTTTCCCATGACACAACACCATTCCACAGTTTTAATCAAACAAGCTTTGCAAGAGAAATTCAAAGTAGAGATTTGCAGTTTATATCACACAAATCAGAAGACTTTGTTTTGGGAGAGAATTTTCTTCATGTTATAGAATAATTTTAAGAGAAAGAAAAAAGCCTTAAGATACAAAAGTTGTCTAAAGCTAGAGCTAAAACTCAAGGCATCATTCCCTATTTCAGCATAACATATTAAAATGACATGTGATGAATGCCATACCAGCATTTTCTACATCTTTAATTCGTACTGATTCAGAAGTATAGATAGGTGAGACAAGAGAAACTGGGAAGCCCATATCTGAGAGACAGAGAGACGGAACAGAAAGACAGTTTTCCTGGGAGGCAAGAAGCAGGCATTTTAGTCCTTGTCTGGCAGGCAATTTGTTTTGGAAAGATCTTGGACAAGTTGCTTCTCTAGAATTGGGTGTTTTCAGCTCCCTTAGGTAGGAAACTTTTGGGGATGATCATTGGTTGTAACTTCCCTGATTCAATTCTTTCCTGCTGTAAATACTAGAGGGGCATCTGGGTGGCTCAGTGGATTAAGCCTCTGCCATCAGCTGAGGTCATGATCTCAGGGTCCTGGGATAGAGCCCCACATCAGGCTCCCTGCTCATCAGGGAGCCTGCTTCCTCCTCTCTCTCTCTCTCTCTCTCTCTCTCTCTCTGCCTGCCTCTCTGTCTACTTGTGATCTCTCTCTCTGCCAAATAAATAAATAAAATCTTAAAAAAAAGAAATGCTTTATTGTAAACACTAGAAATAAAGAGGTAAATTGTCCTTAAACATCACCTACTCCTTAATGAACAGATAAGAGATAGAGGATCACAAAAGATCAAGCTTTAGCTTCTAAAAGCCACATGTCAATTCAATGCAGAGAGAGGGCTGGATCTGGGCCCTCACATCCCAGTCCAGTGACCTGCATTGCCTCCTGCATGGTTCAATCTGACATCAGATTTCACAGAGAGATGATGTTTTGTTGTTTGTTCTGTTATGTTAGTCCAGAGCTTATGAGTTTTTCTTTCATAATGAAAAATGATCACTCCTCTTAAAGAATCACTGAGACGAAAAAGGCAAAGTAATCAAACTGCCTCTGCAGATAATGGCATTTCAGAACACTGAATGAGTAACAACACAATCCTTAAGGAAATTAGTTAGTGTCCAAGCAATCTGGCTGCTTTGACCTTTTCAAACTCACTGTCACCAATATTAATATTGTATTGAAAAATTTTGAAGGTCTTCTTTCATTGGTCTGCATTACACTGTCTGAAGAGAAATGAACATTTTAATACTGCAGAGTAGTTCTATGTAATTGAAGTGTAAGTGCCAAAATCATGGGGGTGAGACTCCAGCCCCACCATTTACCTGGAATTATGTTTACTTCCAGACCCCAGGCTTTCTAGGAGATTAGCAGGAGTACTGGATGATAAAAGGGTATGGAGTCATGTCATGTCAAAGTAGGTTCGTATAAAGAGAGAAGAAAAGCCAGCGCAGATTGGGAAGAAGTAGAATATATCATGGAGAAGCCTTCATATATTTTGCCTCGTTTATTCCTACTAACAATCCTGTGATATAATCATGATTCTCTGCTATTTTAAAATGAGGAAGCTGGGGCTACCTGTTACGAAGTAGAGAGTTGAAGGTCATTAGTGTGGGGTCATTAGCATCACTAGGTTTTAGGACTCTGAGACTTTTTGAATTCAAAGATTATGCTTTATTTCAGTTGCTCACAATACTTCCAGCGAAGGAGCAGGGGATGATTATTTTGAAAGATTGAAACTGTTTAGGGAAGGGCATGCTTTTTTTTTTTGGCTTTCAAAACTCAAATCACTTCATAGAGGAGAGAACAGATTTTCTTTTCCCATTGTATCCTCAGAATGCTGGGCAGGAAAATGCAGATGGGTGTAACAGAAGACATACTTAAGAGAAGAAAGCACATCCTAACAAGAAGAGATGTGTAATTTTCATTGGTCTGCCTCAAAAATGGCATGCTTTGGGCACCTGGGTGGCTCAGTGGGTTAAGCTTCTGCCTTTGGCTTAGGTCATGATTTCAGGGTCCTGGGATGGAGGCCCACAACTGGCTCTCTGCTCAGCAGGGAGCCTGCTTCCTGCTCTCTCTGCCTGCCTCTCTGCCTACTTGTGATCTCTCTCTCTGTCAAATAAATAAATAAATAAATAAATAAATAAATAAATCTATCTTTAAAAAAATGGCATGCTTTTTACAGTAAGTGTGATCAAGGAATTAAGTAATGATTTCACAGAGATATACGGAAGATTGAAGCCTTTTATGAGAGGAGACAGGGAAATCTCTTGAAAGGCTTTAAACTACACTTCTTTGATTTATCATTTGACCTGTAGCATTTTGGTTAACACAGAAGGTATGTTCAAGTTTTGCAATTTTAAGTTCCTAGGTTGTGTCCTAATGCATATTCTTGCAAGTAAAAAAAAAAAATCCTTAGCAGTGTTATATTATGGCTTTTGGCTGAAATCTCATGCCTAAAATGTGCAACTGAAATATGGCTTTATGGAAGAGCTCCAAGTTTTTCAGAATTATGTACTGTTTGAGAGGGGTCAACCCCAGAGCTGCACATCTCTACAGTGTCTTCAAACACTGAATTGCTGAGGTCTGCAAAACTAATTTGGAAACCTTCAGAATGGGAGGTCTTTGGCTTTCCATTCTCAAGCTGCTATCCAACAGAATAGGAACCAGAAAACAATATGCATTCACTCAAAGCCACTAGGTTGGAAACATACTAGCATTAGAAAGCAGGCCCCAGAGGTCTGTCAAGTAGGTGAAATTTCCCTCTGATGCCCTGAAGCTTCCATAATACCACAAAATATTGGGGGTGAAAAGTCTCAGGAATCATTAAACCAAGACTCAAGAAAGGGTAGAAAACTGCTGAAGAAAACATAGTGACTCTATTCCAAGATTAGTATAAAATTCTAAGTTCTTTGACTCATTTGATGCTTCAGGAATTACAGAATTTCAGGATGAGATAGAACCACAGAGATCACCACCTCACCAGTATTCCCCCAACTGGGTATTACTAAGTTTTCTCAGAAAGGGGTTTTCCTAATCGAGTAAGTTTAAATGCTTACAATATTAATTCTTTAGAGACCCACAATACCTGTGTTCAGAGCTTTGAAATCTAGCAGAAAAGACATTTGTTTAGTTTTAATTGTTTCCCAACCCCATTTCACAGCAGAACTATTTTCCTTGTAGCTGCTCATTGGCATGCTGGGAAACACAGACGTTGCAGAATATGGTTTGGAAGTGCTGGGTTTGACTGCTCTCATTGGGTACTTGGTTTCTCCCTTTAACAGGACCATCATATAAGTGACCAGCTTAACTGAGGTACTTACCTGATTACCTGGTGCCCCTACCTTATCAGATTGTAAGTTCTTTAAGTTACTATCATCATATACAATGATTATGTTATTATTGTTCCCATAGGCATCTCTGCCACATTTTTCAATGATTCCAGCAATTAGGATGCCAATCCTAATTCAGGGACAGCTCATTTTACTGCACTTTGCTTTATGGCATTTCACAGATATGTGTTTTTTTCAAATTGAAGGTTTGTGGCAACCCTGCATCAAGCAAGTCCATTGGCACCATTTTTCCAGCATTTGTACACTTTGTGTCTCTGTCACATTTTGGTAATTCCCTTCCCTCAATAATTCAAGCTTTTACATTACTATTATATTTGTTCTGTTGAACTGTTATGAGTGATTATGACTTTCTGAAACCTCAGATGATAACATTTTAAGCAATAAAGTATTTTTAAAAATTAAGACATGTACATTGTATATTTGCTTTGCTGCAGTGGACTGCAACTGAAGTAACTGAACTTGGAATAATCCAAGGTATTCAGCCCCAGTTGCCTTGATGCAGTCCGGATCCTCCTCAGCATAGATCTTCTCTCTATAAAGATGATAGCCTTGAAAAGACTTGAAAATGCTAATCATTTCTCCCCTTCTCTCATAAACTAGAACCTCTCCTTGTTAAGCATTCATCAGTTTTTTTACTGCTTCTCATATACCATTGGTTTCAAGTCTCCTTACAAGCCACTGAGTCCAGTTAATAATCATGAGCTTTTATGCAATTAGATAAATCTAAGTTCAATTTTTAGCTATTCCAGTTGGTAGATGTGTGAGATTCTTGAAAAATTCATTGTCATTTTTAATCTCAATTTTTTTTTACTTAACTGATAAGAGGTATGTATCTCTTATCTAGCTGGGTAAAAGGAACTCCATAAAACTGTGGTGATAAATAAATAAGAATGCATGTATGATTTATACCATAATAGTCAATATATGTTAGCCCTGGCATCTTCATTCCCAGAATCTCACTAATTGTAGGAATATATTCTGAAGCAGCATCCTTTGGGTCTATCTTGTGAACATTTGGTTTAGATAAGAAAATAGAGGACCATATCAAGGGAGATGATTTGCCATCCTGTTTCTGATGACTTGTAGAGAATTGAGTTCTAGTTCTTCTCATATGTTACCAAGTTACAGTTTGACTTTTCTCCGTCTAATCCTGTTACCCTCACTCCTTCACAGGTGATCCAAAGAGCACTCTCCAATAAGCCACCTGCATGCAAATCTTGAATGAGAGTCTGCTTTTCAGAGCACTCAAACTAGAACATTCAGAAATAACATAGGGATTTGTGGGAAGGAGGTAAACTGAGGTCTTACAGCCAGGTCAGAAAGAACAATGAGCTAGCCAATTTCAGGTAATAATGGCAGTGTGCCCTCACTTCAGACTCTTGAGGTGGGGAAGTCTAGAGAAAATAGGTGTTAAGTAGCCTCTGTGTCACCTGGATTTAACTCAGTTTCTATCTGGACATAGAATTCTTGTCCTCTCTTTAGGTATGTTCAAATTTCATAACGTTGGGACTAGGGAGAAGAGATAAGAACAGAGTGAGCACTAGTTGGAGCATATGAGACCCATCCTATTTTCCTGTCTGGAATTCAGTTCCCTACCAATACAATGGATCATTCAAATTAGATAATTTCTGAAGCATTGTGTGACTCTATCCTGAAGTGTTCTTTTCTTTTCCAGAACTTCATCAGTTCTTCTACTAACCTTAAATGGGAGTTTGGGCCCTGTTGTGCAATTAACAAAGAGTTCTATTACAGCTACCATGTCCTAATCCTAGAAGACATTAATAGGGAGCTTATTGGAAAAAGTCTAGAACTTCACAAAGATTACAGTCTAGGTGGTTAGACATATGATTAAATAAACAATATGAAAGGGTGCTCAATAATAGAGAAAGTCCAGGATGCTGCAGAAACACAGAAGTAGAGCTGACTCAACAATGAGGAGAGGTTTCTCATAGGAAATGCCCTTTAAAGTGAGACTTGAAAAATGAGCCACACCAGCAGACAGTGAAAGGGGTTCCAGACCAGGCAAAACAGGTGCAAAACATTAGAGGTTTCAGAATACCTGATTAGTTTGAGAAACCAAGAAAAGGCAACCCTTGCCAAAGGGTTCTAGCTGTGTGGAAATTATAAAAAATAAACAATGTGCATCTGAAGGAAGGGTCATCTTATATTTTGTCACTAACTTAGCCTATGCCCTTATTTGAATATGTGGACCAGCATACTTGGATCACCTAGAAGCTTCTGAGAAAAACAAACACTTAGGTCCTACCCTAGGCCCACTGAATCAGAATCTTCTTGGTTAGTAGTAACCAAGTAGTAAAAACTACCCTTCTTTTTTTTTTTTTTAAGATTTGATTAACTTATTTATTTGAGTGGGGGAGGGGCAGAAGGAGGAAAGAGAGAATCCCAAGCAGACTCGCTGATGAGCACGGAGCCTGCTGCAGGGCTCAATCCCAGGACCCTGAGATCATGACCTGAGCTGAAATCAAGTGTCAGATGCTTAACTGACTGAGTCCCCAGGCACCCCTCAAAGCTACTCTTCTGATATATCTGATTCATGTCTTAGAGTTTGAGGTTATATTCAAAAAGACACAGAAAATCAAGCATCCAATTCTGAGTATTTGGTGTTCAGCAGCCTACCTCACATCCAGAACTCCAGATCCCCGTGCAAAGTCCCTAAAATTTGTGAACAAAACATGAGCTCACCAGACTCTAAAATATAGCTCTCAAGAGAGCATGATGTTTATAGGATTTGGGAATATCAATTATATGACAAAGACACTTTCCTCTCTGCAACCAGCCAACAATAGCCCTGTTTCTCCATAAATGTCACCAGTGGAGCAGGTCAGATATGATTTGGTTGGTGCTGCCATATGAAATACCTTTTATGTGTCAGTTTTGAAACAAATGGAATAATTTAGCATCACCCTGATATCTTACATTAGCATGCTGAAACCCAGGCCAAGATAAGAAAAACTGCCCTTCATTGCTAAGAGTCACATTAGCACCTCTTTAAGGCAGTAAAGGAAAAGATAAATGATAATGGGAGAAAAAAAAAACAATTTCCACCGTGCTTTCAGCCGTGACTAAAGCCCAGTATATGAGGCAGAAGCTTTTATTGAGAGATCATAACAGATAATGCATCATAAGCCCAACAAGCATCAAAAAGGACAAATAGCATGTAAGGAGAAAGCCCTTCCTTGGCAAGAGACTTTGTTAATATACCTGGAAAATCCTTCAGGTAAAGGGAAAATCAAGCAATAACTTGGTGCTTGGAATCCATAATGTACAGCCAACTTCATCTCAAATGTTATTGTTTGTTTAAGGACTGAATAGTGCTTCCTTTTGCTCTTCCTTGTTCATATGACAATTAAGTACTAAAAGGGATAAAAAGCAGGTTCTATGACTTCTGATAAGACTCCTAAAAATGGGGAATTGTAAAGTAAGGAGCTTTGAATAAGAATGTTGTTCTTAAGGAAGATTGAGTAAATTGTTTTTTTATAGTTCCCATCCCTGAACTCAGTTCCAGACTTTCTTAGGATAACAAACCCAGTAAGATGCTCTGAACTACTACAATGTCTCTCACTTGGTTGGCCCTACTTTCCTGAGAAGGCAGTTTGGTTTTAAATACCAAATGTGTTTCTTCACCATACATCCTTACATGATTTATTTATTCTTATACCTAACTATTGGCTTTAGTTTAAAGCAATGCATATTTCTGTTGATCTTTCCCAAACTAGATTAGAAGTCTCAAGAAGGCACTCACCATGACATAGACATCTCAGTGTCCCTTAAAGCATCTAGCATCATGCATTGAATGGAGAAGACCCCAATTAGTCTTATTTTCTTTATGCTAAGTCATGTTCTTGGATCACTATACATGAAAATCCATCTGGAGTCCAAGGAAGGGTTTCAAAGCCTTGGGTTAAGTTGGAGCTTTGACTCATGTTTACTTGATGTATTCAGACATGTTTGTGATGAATTGAACTTTATCCATGGCAGGGTTTCATGCAAAGTGCATTGGGACGCTTGGTCGTGGTTCTAACAGGAACAAAAAACCTATATCTCTTTCCTCAAAACCTACTCCCCCCCCAACTATGTATGGCATATAAAATGCCATCCAATTGCCTTCAGAGTAAACTCTCTTGGGCTATAAAATAACCGTGTCTGTAGGTGCTTTCCATGTGAATTATTTGGCCTGGTAGAGTAGAGAGGACAACTAGAGTGCTTATCAGGGTCATCTGGAGCCTCATCCCAGCTCTGCCCAAACTGCCTGTATGGGCATAGTCAGTTCCTTCCTCTCATTGTTTTTTCTTGTATTGATCTGTATGATAAGGTCATAGAAGTGATCTCTCAGGCCCTTTAAGCTCTAACATGTAAAGAAAGATCTCTGTCTATTCTGAAATCACCTATTTTTGGTTTTACCATTTTTACACCTAATTTTGCTGTCTCCTGTAAGGCATGGGAAGCTTAAGTGTTATAAATGTAGTGTGATGGATGTTTAAATTTTCCATTAATAAGACTATTCATCAAATACAGGTTGTACTAATATAGCAACTAAAATAGAACAAATGCTAATTTTAATGCCTTCTAATAAAGAATGTTGATGGGCTAATGGAGAGGAAGGTACAGGAATATGAAAACTCTAATGTGAGAGAGAATGGCCGTGTTGTGATGAGTGTGGCATAGCTAAAAGGAAAGGGCTGGGAAGTTCAGAAGGGGAGATGCTTGATTGATAGAAGATGTGGCATTTTCATCCATGCTTGAAGGATACATGTTGTTCTTCAGGTTGGAAACCTCCCAGAGTTATGACTGATACGTAGAGTGTGATGACTATGAGAGGGCCATAAAACTGGAAAGGAAGGTTAAGTCTGAATTATGAAAGCCAGGTGTAAGAGTCTGGAGTGTTTTAAAATTAGTAGCTATGAACCCTGGCTATACGCTGGAAATCACCTGGGAAACATTAAAAAATATCTGTGTTGCAGGTTCTTCCTCAGAAACTCATTTCATGGTCTGTATCAAGCCCAGAGGGGTGTGTGTGTGTGTGTGTGTGTGTGTGTGTGTGTGTATTTACTTATTTATTTGAGAGTGAGGAAGAGAGCATGTACACTCAAGGAGAGTACCTTCAAGGAGAGGGGGAGGGACAGAGGGAGAGAGAGAAAGTCACCAAGCAGACTCTTGTGCTGAGCATTGAGCCAGATGTGGGGTTCAATCCCCGGATCCTGAGATTACGACCTGAGCCACCAGGTGCCTCTCCATCTTTTTTTTCAACTCTGAAGATAAATGTCACGTGCAACTACAGGTGAGAATCAATCCTTTAGGTTATGGTGGGGCCATGGAAGGTGGGAGGCAGGTGAAGGATAGAACTTACAATAGTTCTATACAAGGTAATAGTCTTGTAATGAGTTTGAAAGAGATGTACCCTCTTGGCAATTGATATGTGAATCACTTTGGAGAGAGAGATCTTTCTTTTTAAAAGATGTCCTTTATAGTGGAAGTCAGCCCTGGTTCCTGGCCAGGTATCATGAGGAATAAAGGGTCTTCTCTGCATAATTAAGGTGAGAGGAAGACCACAGCAAAGACTGACACTGTGGAGGAAGAGTCAGCATTGAGAGATGGGAGTGACCTAGATGGGCTGAAGGTTAGAAGGAGATCCTTGGGAGAGGAGAACTGTGTAACAGGCTTCTTTCAAGTGCAGTATTGTTGCTGCAATACATTGCTCTCCCTCAGGAAGTCATAAATCTTCAGGAAAATACCAGACAGAACTGATAGCTGTGTTAGGACTTCTTGTGGAAGGTCAGGGAAAACTAGGCAGTTGTGTTGAGCACTATGTGCTAAAGAGCTACCATGAACAATTAGTACAGCATACTCTAGTTTGGAGAACTATAGAAAGGCGACTAGTGTGTCTTAGAAAAAGTGCTTGAAAATGACTGAGCCACAGACTGAATGAGGTCACTGATTATAAATGCAGATGCCTGGGCTCAAAGTCAGACCTTATGCGAACCTCAGTTTTTGATGGTGTGGCTCAGCACTTTTCACCAGCTCTGCAGGTACAACCTGGGACAGAAGCCTTAAGTTTGGACAGGATTTGTATGGAGGATATAGAAGAAAGTGAAGAGATCTAGAGGCAGGGAGGCAGAGAGACAACTTGAGAATTGAGAAGTTCTCATAATAGTTTAAGAGAGAGGGAAAAGAGATGCCTCAAATCTAGGTAATAACAGCAGGTTCGCATGGAGAGGAGATGACCAAAAGAACAGTCATATGAAACAAACAAACATTGCCATGTGTTTGGGCCTGGCCAAAGACATAACAAACATCTGATTTTTTTTTCTCCTTTCTATTTCTGTTGTCCCCTGGGACAGATATCTCTGGGCCTCATGGAATTATGAATCAGAGCGTTCTGACATATGCAGCTAATAGAACATGCATTAACTTTAAAATTAGGAGCTCTGTTCTGAGTGCCTATGATTTCATTCTTTATTCCAAGAATATTAGCCTCTCCTAATATAGAAGAGATGTGAAATTTTCATACAAGTTTCACTGATTCTCTTACAATGGATCCACTACCCATTTAGTATTTTCTCTGCCAATTCTATTCTTTCTACTCAGGAGATCGCAACATTATTCCCTACCAGCTTGATTTCTGAATTACCGAGACTGTTAACCATAATGTCTTTAAGTGAGGAGTTCTCACTGAAGGAGTTCTCATTATATGCCTCCTGAAATTAAACAAAAATGTGTGTGCGTGCATGTATTAGAATTCTCCCTTCCTCTAGGGAGACAATCCGTGAGATTTTCCAAGAAGGCCATAACCCATACATTATGCAGTGCCTCTGGAAGGTAAGAAAGAGCATGCTTAAATTCAAGTATGGCTCTGACTGTCTTTGTGTGTGATTTGGGATGAGGCTATCACTGCAAGTTTTATTTTACTTCCACACAATATGGGGATATGAGTTCAGAGTGTCTGGCATATTTAAATATGCCCAGTAGAAAACCATAGAGTACAGGGGATTCCTTTACCCCATAAGTCACCTGATGTGCACAAAGATTGGGACACCATCACTGGATCCACCACCCTTTCCATTTTTGGGGGGGGGGGGAACGTACACAAAATAAATTTATGCAGATAATGATCTTTGCAACTGGAGTGTTGTGTCCATATAAATCGAAGTACCCTCCAGCTCATTCACCATGAGAATTACCATGAGAATAAATGTAAGACCAGTGGCATGGACCATAAGGACTACTGTTTATTGAGTGCTTACCACTTAAATGCAGTGTTTCACTTAAGCTTTACAATCCCACTAGATGGACACACTTACCTCCACTGCATGAATGAGGAAGGAAACCTGAGAGGTGGGGTGAGCCAACCAAGCTCACAGTGCCATAGCCAGGGTTAGCAATTTGGGGGAAAGAAGAACACTTTCCATGAAAGTTGTTCTCACTTACCTGAAAAGACAGCCATAGGGAAAGGAGGTTGTTTTTTTCCCAGGTGACTCCAAAGGGATGTAGAACTCCAGTCAAGAGAGTGCTTCATTTTGAAGTTGCGAGTGTCCAGTCATTAGGAATATTCAAGCAACCTATCTAGAGCATAGAGTTGAGATTCATGATTTGGATGGAGGGGTTGGGGTGGCCAGTTTGAAGGGTCTCTTCCCAAAGCTGGAGCCTGCATTTGCAAGATAAAAAGTGATCTCTGTAAAATCCTCAGGCGAGGAAGTAGACTCACACATTGGCCCTTGTGACTGAGATTTCAGTTTTGTCTTAATAACAAAACCTGAGAGCTTGATTTTTTTCTATGCTCACTCCTGAAATAAATGGTCGTTTTAGTGTCTGCTGCTGATCCCAGATACAAATGATGCTAGTAAATTCCCTCAGACCTCTTGGGATGCCCACCTGGAAGGTGGTGTTGCCCCTGACATTTTCATTGTTCTGAAGCAACTGGCCCATAAATTTATTAACTTACAGATAACGTAAGAATACTTTCTTCCAAGGCTGACTGGGGGAATCAGATGAGCTCATGTATATAAAATTGTCCTGGCACATGGTAAGTTTTCAATAAGTAGTAGTTGAATCCAGCTCTGTTCCAATAGGTACAGACATAGACCACCCAGATCCCTTTTGAGGAAGAGCTTGCTACCCAGGTACCGGGAATTGCCGTCACCAGAGAGCTTCTGAGACTGCCAGCAACTCAGAGCCCAGCCCAGCTGCAGAGAACTGCCTCCTGGAGCTCACACCCTGCTGGGAAATTCTGCCTCCAGAGATTGGGAGAGGGGTATAAAGTCTCAGCCATCTGCACCTAATGCGGGACACACTGACAAGCTCTTCTCCGGACTGGAAGAGCGTGGGTCAGGCAGGCTTGCTGTGCTTACCCCTCTATCAGTCCTACACCTGCTCTCCACCTCTCACGTAGAATGAGCCTCGATAAATGTCTTGCCTTCTAAACTGCATCTGCATCTCAGTGTCTGCTCCCAGAAAACCTATTCTGCCATATCTGCCCATATCCCACAGACCAATATGCAAATGGGAAAAAGATTCTCATTTCAGCTTCCTGGAGTAAGCTCCGTGAGCTCAGGTGTTTCTCTACCCTTTGGTGTCCCGGTTTCTAAGAGGAGGTCTTGGGCTGAACAGCCTCTAAGGATTCTTGCAGTGTGGACTCTGCACAAGTTTCCATTGCTTTTTTCATCGGCTCATTGTACCCACTGGGAAGCCTGCTCTGCATCTTGGTTCTTTCTCTGTGTTCCCAATGCATCTTGTGTTCACAGCCGAAAACCCTTCCAAGTACAATGTCATTTAGCTTTAGCATGTCTGTCTTCTTACTTGATGGATGCCTTTGGATCAAAGATACTGTGTTTCACCTTAAAGTCACCTACAGCACCTCCTGCCAGGTCTTGAGCCTGGAAGGTATTCGATAAATGGGTGCTCAATAAATAAAGCCATACAGACACTCTCTGGGTAGCTCTAAGTGAGGAACACAGAATAAATGGCACCCCATAACCCTCTTTCCAATTGTCTTCTTCTTTTGGCAAACTGGATGTCACTTAGTGAGGATCCATTTGTTTTCAAATGAATTGCTGCAGGACATAAACATGTCTAAGTAACTGGCCCATTAAGTGAAGACGGGGGCACTGTATTTTGATCACCTGTCAGTCAGGTGGTTCAACACAATAGAACGGCATTCTTTTCCAACCAAGCATGTCTTTTCTTTTTTAATGAAATTAGAATTGCTCTGTATTAATTTATTTTTATTTCCTTATATGAAAGCAAGATGAGATCTGCCAAAAGACAAAGGGCAATGAGGTGGCTAGACAGACCAAAAAGTGGTAGAAAATTTTGGGAAGGAAAATGAAGTTATATGCATTAAATGCCTAATACATACCAGGCACTGTTCTAAGCCCTTAGCATATATTTAATGTAAAATTATATTTCACAGAAAAGAAAGCTGAAGCATAGGTCAGTTGGTGATCTGCCATGAGTCATACAAGAGAGGTTACAGAGGTGGAAATAGAAACTCAGCTATTTTGTCTCCAATGTGCAGATCCGTCTCAACAAATAAATGGACATGTAGAACTGCAATGTATCCAGCATACCAAATTGTCAAGGATGGCCCTTGTAGATTATTCACAGGGTGAGGAAAAGGGATGGGAGGAGAGAGAAGGGCGGCGGGGAATTACCAGCAATAGTGTGATCAAATAATACTGATATTACTTCTATGTACAACCTAAAAAAATGAAAGTAGGAAAAAAAAAACAAGTTGAACTCATAATAACAGAATGGTGGCTACTAGAGGCTGGGAGGTGAGAGAAAAGGGGAGATATTGAATAGGGCACAAACTTCCAATCATAAAATAAATCGATTCTATAGACCTAAGGAATAGCATGGTGATAAGAGTTAATAATAATGTATACTTGACATTTGCTAAGAGTAAATCTCAAATGTTCTCACCCCCAAAATAAAATGGGAACTGTGGGAAATGATGAATGTGTTAATTTGATTGTGGCTATCATTTCACAATGTATACATTTTTAAAACACCACTGTACATCTGATATATATGCAAATTTTATTTGTCAAAAATAAATGAGAATTAAAAACCAAAAACAACTACTTATTGAGAAGAAAACACTGGCCTAAACAGGAGGACATGTATAATTGCAAAACATATTTCCTACACACAAAGAACTTCAGTTATACAGTTGGGGAGACAGGACATAAATGCATATGAAGAGAATTAGCTACCCAGGGAAGTGAGATAGGAATGTTACAAGCCCCACATCATACGTTCAGAGTCAAGAGCTTGTTTCAAATAGAGCAGTCAAGATTGACCAGAAGGAAGACCTCTCCTTAATCTTAACTAATTTGGTGACAAATATGAATAATGTCCTCTTTCCTCAGCTTTTCTCTGATCTCTCCTTTCAGGGTCTCCCCACCTAACGCATCCTGTACAGTTATCAGAGGAAGCATCCTGAAAACATAGACCACAGTGGGACACATTGAATCTTAGCAGTTCAGTGGCTCCTCTGTCCCCTAAAGATAAAGGACCTTGCTCTACACAGCCATGAGGTTTTTGCATATCTGCTACTAATGGAATTACTCCTAAATTGTCCTAAGAGAAAAGGCAAAGAATATCCAGGTTTTCTGCAATCAGCCCTATAGCCAAACAGTATGCTGCATTTTAAGAAGTTATGTGCACATTGCCCTGAAAATTGTCCACATTTTTTCAGTTTACTTTCAAATATGAATCGCCATGTCAACCTAGAATTTGCCTATAACCATATCCAGCTGTGTACCATGCGTATTTTAAGTAGAGAATACATAAGATATGGAAGAATCCTAGAAATAAGATTCCCTAAAATCACTGTTCATTTCAAACAAAGGCTCTTAGAAGAAGAAAGCCTTTGAGTTGGAAAAACCAGGACTCAACATGGAAGGCTGCTTTAAAGCTGGAACCTGTTCTGGTGAAAAAACATAGAAAAGCCAATCCTATCTGTGAGGACTTTGCATATGGGCATGTAATATAGACATAGAGGACTGATTTCCTTTGCAGAGAAGGAATGTAGCATCGTGACGTTTCTGAAATCCTAAACCTGAGCAGGGGTCGGGGGGAATCATTAGAGTGTGAACACATATGCCAAGGTATGCTTTATGAATGCTAAAGCTGAAAGACTCACTCTTAAGGACGTACACAGGTTTCCCTCCTAGCCACTCTGCATCCGACCTTTCTTAAAGGGTCTCTCTTGGAAAATAAAGTGAGTGCTTTTTTTTTTTCCAATGGACCCACAAAGCAGGAACAGATGTGACATAAGTAACCTCTACTTTGTGCATACCTCAGAGAAAAACGACACGCACTGAAGCAGGGGATCTGGCTCCATGCCAGAGAGAAGGACAATTGGAGCCGAGGCCTCTAATGACATGGTTCACCTCAGCTCACTCCTTTGTGCTGACGTGGAGTGTGCAGGTGGGGGAAAGGGCCGTGTCTACTCATCGGAAACATAAATGAAGTATTTGCAAAAGCCTGCCATTCTCCTCAGCACTGTCCTTTCTTCTTTTCCCCCATCAGAATGCCCATACAGCTGTAGCTGACCATCTCTTAAGGCATGGAAGATGTGATGAAGCGGGTGCCCATAACCGGGGTGCCAGACTCGGACACCCTGAGTTACAGTTCTCACATTGCCACCTACTAATCACATAATTTCTTTAAAAAAATATACTCCTTGTGTCTCCTTCTTTGTTATATACATAATGATATTATCATCTGCTTCACAGCATTATTTTTAAGCATTTGGTTGGTAGTACATAAGAAGCACTAAGAACAGTGCCCAACACACAGCAAGTCCTCAATAGATAGTATTTGGTGTAATTATTAAGAACCCCTTTCCATTGTGTTTGATATTTGTTTGGGTTCATTTCTTACTCCTTCCTCAACAGAAAGGAAGCCCCTCGAGTGCAGATAACCTTTGAAATTCACCTTAATCTTGCACTGTCTCAATATTTCAGTGGTGTGCTGGGTAAATGTTCAGTAACTGCCTCTCCAAGAAAGGGAGCTCAGAGTTGTCATGTTTGCCGATTGCTGTGGCATGAGTGCTCCCACCATGGTCATTTTCAAGCTATTAACATGACATCAACTGACTCGCAAAATTCCTGGAAACTTAACAGTGGTCTCTTGTGGGGCAGTGCAAGCCAGCTTTGGTACACCACTGAATGCATGCACCAAAGAAATGTGAAAGAATCAACATGTATACCAGCAAGTGAGAAGTAATGATTTGCACCAGGGTTTCTCAATGGTAAGAGAGCCATAGCATGCTACTACTGACATATATAAAAATTATATATATTTAAGGTGAACATCATGTTTTGATATACCTATACATTCTGAAATGATTATCACAACAAGCTAATGAACATGTCCATCACCTCACGTAGTTACTTTTATTTATTTGTTTATTGGTTTAGTGGGCACACTTAAAATCTACTTTCTTGGCCAATTTCAAGTACACAATTCAGTGTTATTAACAAAAGTCACCATGATGTATATTAGATTCCCAGAATTTATCCATTGTATAAGTGAAAGTCTGTACTTTTTGACCAGTATCTCTCCAATCTCCCAATCCTGAAACCACTAGTAACTACCATTTTATTCTATGTTTCTAGGAGTTCAGATTTTTTGGGTTTTTTTTTTTAAGAGTCCACATATAAGTGAGACAATAAAGTATTTCTCTAGTATTTGCCTTTCTATTCCTGGCTTATTAAAGTTAGCATGATGTCCACCAGCTTCATCCATATTGTCACAAGTATTAGGAGCTTCTTTTTATGGCTGCATGATGTTTCATTGTATATACACTACATTTTCTTTACCCATTCATTCATCAGCAGACACTTCATACGTTTCCATATCTTGGTCATTATAAATAATGCTGCAATAAAACAGGGTTGTTTATTGCATTGTGCAATAATCTTTGCTAACCTCCCAAAAGAGGTCTCTAGATCAGTAGGAATATTTACTGACAATTTCTACATAATATTGGTCCCTTGGTTATCCCAAGAAAAAGAAAATCTTGATCTGAAAACTCTGGGTACTGTCACATGTTATATTTTTTGATGAAAATTCATAATGCACATGAGTATTTTTAAAGACACTGGTAAGTCTTGTAGTAAAGAAACCCAGTTCTTTGCTGTAATATAAAGAAATATTTCTTAAACATATTTGACTACTAACATTATTTAGGTAACTAGCAACATCATAAGGAATTAATATCTCTGAAGAGCCCGCAATGAGATAAACTGTCAGAAATACTTTTTTTAATTATATAGAAAGGAAACCGAGGGCCTGGGTGTCTCAGTCGGTTAAGTGTCTGTCTTCAGCTCAGGTCATGATCTCAGGGTTCTGGGTTTGAGCCCAGCATCATCGGGCTCCCTGCTCAGCAGGAAATTTCTTCTCCCTTTCCTTCTGCTCCCCCCCTTGTTGCACTCTCTCTCTCTTTATCAAATAAATCAATAAATAAAATCTTAAAAAGAAGATAGGAGTAAATATCTTTGGTGATTTTTGGAGAATATATTTTTATTTAAAACTGGGAACAAGTCTACGTATGTCTTAGATATTCATCAAAAAACTGTACTAAATAAAAGCATTAGGTAGATGAAGGAAGGAAGGGAAGAAAGAAATTAAAGAAAAACAAGTCTCTTCATCTGTGCTACATATCCCAATCCTTTCTTGACTTGTCACATTCCTCCCTTTATCCATACCCCCGTCTCATTCCCTGGGGCTTCTCTCCCACTGGATTATTCCATCTTTTTTTTTTTTAGTATTTTTACTTATGTACTTATTTATTTGACAGAGAGAGAGATCACAAGTAGGGAGAGAGGCAGGCAGAGAGAGGGGGAAGCAGGCTCCCTGCTGAACAGGGAGCCCAACGTGGGCCTTGATCCCAGGACCCTGAGATCATGACCTGAGCCGAAGGCAGAGGCCTTAACCCTCTGAGCCACCCAGGCACCCCTGGATTATTCCATCTTTTAACATGTTTACTTCTCACCCTTTAAATTAGAAATCTGTCATAATCCTTCCTCCTCCCTCTTTCCTCCCCATTTCTCTTCCAGTTCCCTCTTCCCTCTCGTTTTTAGGCAAACATTTTGAAAATCTTGCCTACACTAGCTCTCTCCCTATCTCCACTTCTCAGCCACTTTTCAAACCTCTCCAGTTAGGGTTCTCCTATGTGCCGCTGAAGGTCTTTCAACAAAACCATCAGCGACCTCCTTGTAGCTACATGCCTTAGCACCTTTCAGTTCTTTATTTAATTAACCATTCCTTTCTTCCTGTTCCCTTTGTTTCATTGATAACTCACTTGACTTGTTTTCCCTTCACTTCTCTAGTGACTGTCTCAATTTCCTATGGAGGCTTCTCTTCCTCTGCCTATCCTCTAACTGCTCTTTCTCCTCAGAGATGAATTCCAGGCTCATATTTCTTCTCAGTGGGCATGCTCTTCTTGAGTGATCTCATCTGCTCTCATACATTCACTTATAGCCATTATGCTCATTTTTCTGCATCTATGTGCAGTCCGGAAGAACCCATGACTTCAGTGCACATCCAGTTTCCTATATGAGATTTCATCTCGAATGACCTGCAATATCTCAAAAGCAGAATTGCTAATAATCTCCTACTCTCAATATTCTTTACCAGCCGTGCTCAATTTCAAGAGTAAGTTTCACTCAGATTCCTAAGCCAAATGAGTGGGTGGATGAATAAATGAATGGTAATTCAACTTTCCTCACTCTGTCTTATCTCAAACCTGATCCATCATCAAGTCACTTGATTTCATCTACCTAATGCTTTTATGGCCCACTGATTTTTCTCTAAAACACTGTAAGCATGCTATGATCCAATCTTTTCCTGTTTGGGTATCAATAGCATCCTCCTATCCAAACTCCCAGTCTCTACTCTTGTCCCTGTATGAGTCATTCTTTCTTCTAGACAAGAAATACACTTCTAAAGTTAATACCTGATTTTTTTAGTCTTCCTTTTAAAGATCTCCCTGTCATTTCTCCTTGCTCTCTATCCATCCTTAACATCTCAAAGTTAATTCAAAGTATGTAGGCCTTTGGCTGAAGCACTTCTATTCCCCAGTCCTCTCTGCACTATACGTCCAGTAAACGTGTGTGTGTGTTTGTGTGTGTGTATGTGTGCATGCACATAGGATAACACACAGGATAACACACATGCTTCAGTTATCCTGACCAATTCTTACTCATCCTCCATGTGTCATCTAAAAGTCATTTCCTCAGGAAGCCTCCCCTCCTCCAGGTCCTAAAGTTTCCTTTCCATGTATTCTCATATATCCCTAAATTCCACTGGCATGATATGTGAAAGGATTTTTGTAAAATCACATGCTTCTTCGAGTTGCATGTTTTTAAAAATGTGCACAAAACCTAAAAATACTGATATAGAGTAGTAAGTCCCATGAGATATAATAGCAAAGGGATGATTTGTGGGATTTCTATTATATTCTACAAACCTGGAGATATGGAGATAATATGTTTATATTATCTTAGTCTATAATCATATTATTTAAATAATATGTGTTCATATAATTTGCATTATACAAATTCATATTATGTGACTATAGGACAGAAGAATTTCAGTTAAAATGGTAATCTACCATATGTGTTTTTCTATATTTCCTTTTGAATCAGCATGAAAATGATGATAATGAAACTAAAATGTATAAATTCATGAGGATAAAGAAAACCAGAGACAAAGTGACCTGGAAAGGGGCACTAACAAAATTTTTGAAAGATGGAAAGGAGATGAATAAGTTACAACTGACCTAACAGGCTGGAAAATCCTGAAACCCAAGTGCTTTTCAAAATCATAATAAAAAAAAAAACAAAACTTTATTTACATCATAGGACCCCAGAAAATTAGAGTTGCTAGATATCGTGAAATGTACAAAGCCAAAAGCACAGATTGATCAAGAATCTGAAGAAGGAGTGAGACCCCTAGGAGTTCTTCTGTGCCCCAACTGTTCTTTCAGGATTGTAGCAAAAGGCAAACATTTTATTGTATAGGAATGTAGAATGAGGGATGTTTTAAAGTAGAAAGGCCAGGCAAGCAGAGGGTGAGACGCCATTTTGAAAATAAGGAAATTGAGTAAATACTCTGAAGGGTGACCACAGACTCCTTACCCTTTCTAGCCAACTACCATGCAGACAAGAGATGGGCGCTTCCTCTCTGGGGATCCTGATTGGTCCAGAGGAAGAAACAGAAATGATTTTTGAGGACCCCGGTGAAACAACTGAATACTAGTAGATCAACATACAGAGAGGACAACCTGATAATTCATAAACCTCATCATGTGGAAGATTTGTATTCTTTATTCCTAAATAGAAATGGTCAAATATCCCCAGGCCTTTGAGGACAGGCTCTAACACTAAAGACAAAACTGAAAATGTAAAACTACACTTACAGGTTTATAATAACTGTAAACTAAATTATTATATCCCCCAAACAAGAATGAAGTGCTATGAAAAGGAGTGATCTGAGAACAAAGAAAAACGTTATTAGAAATTAAAACCATGATTTCCCCTCAAGAATATTTTCAAAATACATTGAAAAATAGTGTTGAGAAAATATCCTAGAAAGTAGAGAAAATAGGAGAAGTATATAAACTGTTATACTATCAGAAGATTAACCAGAAAGTCCAGGAAATAGCCAGCAGAGGTTCCAGAAAGAAAGGTAAGAGATAATGGAAGAGATAGCGGAAAGAAGGAAATTGTGTGTGTATGTGTGCATGTATGTGAATACATGTGTGTGTGCCTATGTGAAAAAATTATACAAGTACAAATCAAGGTTCACGATAGTGAAAATTGTGAAGAATGATGTTGTTGGAAAGATGATGAGAATTTTCAGGGAGCAGATGAAAACAGTTCATGTACAAAATATTGGGGATCAGAATGCCATCACAGTTCTTTTTTTAAAATATATTTTTATTAACATATAATATAGTACTTGCATCAGGGGTACAGGTCTGTGAATCATCAGTCTTACACAATTCACAGCACTCACCATAGCACATACCCTCCCTAATGCCCATCACCCAGCCACCCTATCCCTCCTCTCACCTCCCCCAGCAACCCTCAGCTTGTTTCCTGAAATTAAGAGTCTCTTATGGTTTGTCTCCCTCCCGATTCTACCTTGTTTCATTTTTTCCCTCCCTACCCCCTATGACCTCCTGCCCTGCCTCTCAAATTCCTCATATCAGAGAGATCATATGATAATTATCTTTCTCTGCTTATTTCACTTAGCATAATACCCTCTAGTTCCAGAGGGTATTCCATCCATGTCATTGCAGATGCCATCACAGTTCTCAACACAATACCAGACACTAGAAGAAAATGGAGCAAGGTCTTAAAATTGTAAAAAAAACAAAACAAAACAAAACAAAACTCTAACATTGAATATCTAGGTTCTTATTCAAATGTGAAAGCAAAACACAAAAACAAAAGACAGGTTGAGATACGCCAGAACTCAGAAAATTAAGTTGACACCAGAAGCTCATTTGTTCCTATAAAATAAGGAACCAAACTGTAAATAAGAGGAGGATGGCATTCAAAAAATAGAAGTTTGAGCCTGGTGGTAGGGTATTAAGGAGGGCACGTATTGCAGGGAGCACTGGGTGTGGTGCATAAACAATCTTGGAACACTGAAAAAATAAAATAAATTATTTTTAAAAAATAAAATAGAAGTTAGTCTACTGGAGAGAGGACAAAAGGAGTCCCCAGGGTGAGGATGAAGGGAAATCCAAGGGAAGAGCTATATGCAAAACCTGGGGAGCCTGAGTAGTTACCTGGGGCTAGAGCCCAAGGCTGGTGAGTTCCAGGATAGGGGTCTCTAAGGGTAAAAAATAGATGATACATACATACATGCATACATACACATAGATGTATTTCTTTTGCTTTTAACAAAAATAACAGAAGTTTTATTGTTCTAGTGTATATTTAGAGGCTTAAAAACATCACTGAACAAATGGATTGTTGAGGCAATTTTAAACCCAAGGGAAAGAAAATGTATACAAAGAAAGGAAATAATTATGCTATATTTCATGGCTCAGCTCTGAAAATATTTACATAGTCTAATAATATAAACACTAAACCTTGATTTAATTTACAATGTGATAGAACTATCTTGAGAAGTTAAGGGAAAGAAAATGTGGTTGCTTATATGTTGGTACAAGGAATGGGCCGTGGGGCACATGGGAAGACAGCAGCCAAATCTTCATCATACACAGTTAATGGTCACTGGGTCATGTCCAGAATTAAGAGTAAAAATATGTATTGCATAATTTAGAAAAATGGAAGCAAGTACCCAAATAAATATTTTGAAAGTGTTGAAACTGTGTGAGCCTCAGGGAAGTAGGACTTGGTAGTGAGAAGCAGTGAAGGATTGCTATTTTGCTGTTTTGATAAAAATCTCATACTATTTGACTTTTTAAAATATCTTCATATAAACAATGAAACAGTGGGATGGAATGAGGAGGAAAACACTGGTGGATGGAACTCCAAGATCATGTTCTTGTCCTTGAACTGGGTGCTGAATTCAAAACTGATGATTATATTCTCATACCTTCAGCACACATAAGGTTCACATATACTACATGTATGCATAAACATGTATTAAAGAAACAAAAGAGAGACGAAGAGAAAGGAAGACAGGAGATGGTATCTGTGTTCAACACTGAAGCTTGGAGAAATGGGAAAATGGATTTCCCTAAGTTTCTAGAGACTGTTGGCTGCACACTTGGTAGTGAGCTTTGTTTTCTTTGATTGAAAAATAAACAAAATAGCCAAGTGACAAGTGTCTGTATTACACAAGTCTCTGGTGGGCCTCCCTGGGAAAATCAGTGTCGGGTGTGTTTGAGCACAAAGTGCCACTGTCAGACACAGAAGCCCCAGGTTGAGAGAAAGCTACTGTCACTGATGTCTAGTCTATTCTATCGGCTCTTACACAGGAAAGCCCCAGCGTGCCTATGCCTTTCATCCTGGAATTGGTTGATAAAAACAGTAGGAAACTTATATCAACATAGGTCTACATATTGTTGTCTACTCTTCCTAATGGATCTCAAATGGGGCAGAATTATCCTCACTTCATTGGTACCTTCCCTGTTTGTCCCCAAGCCTGCCTCTTGTTCATTCTCATATATCCACGGCCATTTGCCTGGCCCACTGCCATTGTGGGAACTAAATCAAGAGTAATTGAACTAATGATAAACTATAACTCCTCCCAATTTTTTCTTTCCTTTCCTTTTTTTTTTTTTTTTTTGCTATTTATTAACCCTAGGTTTGGGTTACTAAAAATTATAGGTTATAGACAGCCCTTATACTTACTTATTTATCTGCTTCCCTCTTTGATGATAGAATGGCAAGAACACAAAATTCAGTGACAGAGACTCCGGTTTAATTCCAGGTCTGTCCTTTCCCAGCTGTCATTTTGAGGAACCCTGCACAGTTCTCTTAAGTTCTATCACCAATTAAATGATAATAAGACTTTCTTCATGTTATGAGGAGGGAATGAGCCAATACATGTGCATCTTGTAAAGTAATATATAAGTGTTAGTTTTATCTATGACCGATGTCTTTCTGATAGATATTTTCTTGTATTACCTCCACTCTATTCCCCTCTCTACTTGTTCTTCTTCCAAATTGATTTAACAAGTGAGAAATCTAAGTAAAATGCTATTTTTCATGTGTTTATATTAATTATTAAAATAGAAATTGCCACAGATATTTATATCTATCCTCTTCAGTCACAAAGCATCAATTATGTGAATCAATTACATTTTACCCAGGGTACTATTTACCCTGTCATTTTTCTATAAATCTACACAGAGTTCATCAGTTCTATTATATAGTCATTGAGATAGGGAAACAGCAAATCATCTTTTTTTTTTTTTAAGTTGCCTGTGTTTTTGACATGGGCATGCCATACGAAGTTATCAAGTTCAATTAAGTTTCTTTGAAGAACAAAGAGACTATTTTTAAATTGCAGTTATTTCATTATTAGAACTCTATGTACCAACTCCTCTTACAGGTGAGTTAATGTCTTTGCAATGGAACAAAGGCTAGACCTCTTTTCATTATTTATTTTAAAAAATGTGATGCAGCAGAACAAGTCAAGGTTTTGTAGACACATGCCCTGAATTCAGATCCTAAGTCAGCACCTAATCTCCCTGAACCTCAGTTTCCTTCTGTGGCTACAAACAAACAAATACGAAGATGCTAGTGAGGTTGAAAGAAGCTGTGCAAGAAGGGCCTGGTTAGCACTCAGTCAGTGCTAGCAGTCATTGTGGTTTTAGAGTTAGGCTTGACACTTTTTTTTAAGATTTTATTTATTTATTTGACAGATAAGGAGGTAACACAAGCAGGGGAAGTGGGAGAGGGAGAAGCAGGCTTCCCACCAAGCAGTAGCCTGATGCAGGGCTCGATCCAGGGCTGGATGCCGGGCTCCATGAGGGGTTTGATCTGGGGACCCTGGGATCATGACCTGAGCCGAGGCAGACGTTCAATGACTGAACCACCCAGGCACCCCTAGGCTTGAGATTTCTGAACCTCTGTACTCAGATGCCCTCTTCTGCTTGTGTTGCATTTACATACTATATTGGATCAGGAAAGTGGTTGATTCAAGCTGGCTTGCCTAAGAAGAAAAGTGAGTTGCCTGCACTGCATGGGTATGGAAAGGGTAACGTCTTCGAAAGAGCTTGGCTGGGCCGCATCGGTGTAGCTGTGTCCCCCGTAATCCCAAAGCCCCAGAGGCCAGAGCGGTGCTAAGTACTTCACATGCTGAACCAGAACAAACCAGAGACAGCAAACCAAGAGTGTCTGCTGGTTCTCCCTAAACCACAGCTGCCATCAAAGGAGGGAAACCTGTCAGAAAGAGCTTTGTTCTTTTGAAACCTTGAATGGCTCTGCATGTGCATGTTTGATATTTAAACCTGAGCAAAGTGGCCATGCCCTGCTTTTAGGGTGCCCAGGACTTTCCAGGATGGGAGAGGGTGAATGGAAGAAAAAGAAAAGGGAAAGAGAGGCAGGGAGCCTCCTGATGACAGAGGTTTGCATACAGCCTTTCAGGGAAGCCCTCCAAATTCTCCAGTAAAATCTACCACCCTTGCAAGCTGGTGTGAGCGATCTTTTTGCTGCTGCTGTATAAACTGGAGAATATGGTGCCTAAATCAATGTAGGGATAGGAAGGAGTGGTAGGCAGAGCATCAGATCATAAGAGAAACTAAGTATCTTCCAGGGATTCCTACAGACCTTGGGTGGGACTTTGAACTTCCACAGGCCAATCTGAGAGTGTGAAGCAATTTGATGAATTACACGTGTGTGTGTGTGTGTGTGTGTGTGTGTGTGTGCGCGTGTGCATGTGCATGTGTGTTCACATGCATATGTGGTGGGGGCTCTGAGCTACTCAAAGGTTATATACGAATAAGAGTATTATCATTTCTGTATTCCAGACAAGGCTAGAAGATGTTTACATGACTTGTCCAAGGTCGCCTAGCTAGGTATGAGGTTGGTAGGAGGCTAATACTTGCAACTGTGTCCACATGTCTCCAGAAATAGAATCGCTAGTTGTCACGCTTTGTTTTCTCACTCAGACCAATCTCCAGAACATCCGGTGGGGTCAACTGGATTGGCTAAATCAATACTCACATCAGACCTTTTGGACAAAACAGAAAAGCAGGCCCCAACTATGCATACTCTGATTATTAAATCTAGGTGGCATCAAGGAAGTCTGTACTTTTGAGTTTCCTCAGATGTTTCTACTGGGAATTTAGATTTAGGAACCTCAGATAATCCAGTCTCTTTATATAAATGTGGGAACCTGAGGGCCTTAGTTGGGAAGAGTCTTATATACAAACACTGAGTTGTTGACTTTATTCTAGAATCAGGAATAGAACCTGTATCTCTAGACTCAGAAACCTGTGGGAAATATACATGAACACAAATGAGTGTCTACACAACATGGAGCTTAGAGGGATTGGATGAGAAAACACGGTTTAGTAAAGATCCTTTCTTGGTACAGAAACTCATGGGAAAGCCTAAGAATGCTTTTGTAATTTTCGAGGCGCCAATATTCTAAGGTAAGAATTAGAATCCTTATTTTGTCAGAAGTAATCTGAGATCAAGAGAGGGAAATGATTCAACTGAGACTGCTGAGCTAGGAAAATGCAAACCAGGATTCAAACCCAGTTCCATTACATGAAACAGAGAGACCACACATCTGATCAACAACACTCTCCTTTTCAGAGTGCGTATGCATTACATGAGCTGCTCTTAAGGTTGTAAAAACAGGGTCATTTTGTGCGTAATAAAGATAATTCCTCTGGCTCTCACCCTCTCACTGTTGTGCAATCCCAGTCCCTCAAGAACCCAGTCCAGGTACTTCAGGAGTGATCCAAGGGGAATGCAGTATGCTTTCCTGATCAGCTTTCTCTGCCTCAGTTTGAAACTAACTAAGCAAACTGAAAACTCAGGGAGACAAAAAGCGCTGCATGTAACTAAGATGAAAAGCAGACCCATGGATAAGCAAGGACCTAATGGTAGGATGGTGGAGGACCCAGCTAGAGAAATGCACAGTGAAACCCACTTGTGATAAGGTTTACATGAACTGTCCTTTTACACAGGATCAGAGCAGGCACTAAACCCCTGTTGGTATAGCAGTGATTTGCCCACTGTTGTCTAAATCTGAACCTTGAGATTCCTCGCAGCTCTAAAAAAAATGAAAATAACAGAATTTCCCTTCCCTGTTCCTTCCTTCCCTCCCCTTCCCTTCAGAGGCATCAGCATGTCCCATATCCAAGGAAGTAGAGTGGGGTTGGGGGTGGGGGGCCAAGAGGAATCAATGTCCCTGGATGCCCAGAAGTGTTGATGATAGTGCAGAGGGCGAGTGTGGAAGACAGTGGTGTGCCCAGGGACCAAGGGTACAGAAGGAGAGGAGAAGATGAAGTCTTTGTGATTACGAGCTTGCTTATGCTGAGCAAATAAGTCAAATGATTGAACAAATGAGTAAATATTTTGAGAATAATGAAAGCGAGATTTTCTCAGTGTTGAAAATGTGATTTATAAAAATGAAAAGGGTGACTCTAGAAAGTATTGGAATTGGAAGTTGTTCCAGTTATTTATTGCTATATGACAGACCATCCCAAAATTATTGCATAAAACAATCACTTTTTCTCTTTGCATATCCTGTGGGTCAGGAGTCCAGACAAGCAGCAGATGGCACACATGAACTCTGCCCCATGATGGCTGGGGACTTGGCTAGAAAGACTTGATGGTTGGGCATGACCTGACCACAGGGACTAGAATCATCTGGAATCCCCAGGGTAGGTGAACTCCTTACATGCCAGCTTCGGGCTCCTGTGGAAGTATTCTGGTGAATAAAGGTAAAAACTGCATAGTCTTTTCTGACCTGGCTTCAGAAATCAGCATCATTTCTACCATATTCCCCTTGGGACACGTGAGACACAAGTTTACCCACATTTAAGGGAAAGACACATAAACTTACCCATTGATGGGAGGAGTGACATAAAACTTGTGGACATTTAAAAACAGATCGTCATGAACATTCATGAGCATATGTGTGTATGTGTATCCACACATACATGTATGTTTTCCCTAACTCTGTCCCTTGAGAGTTTCTAGAACAATGAATAATTGATGTAGAACAATAGCAATAGGAACACTTGACACCCAGACTATCTTTCCTCTAAATATCTTCCTCCACCAAAAGGAATAGAGTCCTTGGAGAAGTAGCTGATTCCAAGTCCAAGAAATAGAAAGTTTGAGATGATCATGGGCTACTTTGTTTTGTCATCAAATACGGACAACCTCAAAAGAATATGAAATGTGTCAGAAAGACACAGGAGTAAGTGAGGAGGTGCTCCCCAATGACCAAAGATGGACAATTTAAACATCAAAATAAGATAGTGGTAGTCCCATGTAACAAACCATTGAATTCATTGGACTTTATGAGTACACACTAACACCGACTAAAAACTAAACAAACATATACATAAGTAGGGTAAGGGGATAGTCCTTCCTTGTAGCAAATATCCCAACTAATAAATATGGAATGAATGAGGGAATTACAAGTCACCACATGGCAATGATCATAGCTGGAGTTGATTTAGGCAGATGTTATCAATGGATACTAAGGCGGTGGGTAGAGTTCTGGGAAAAACAAGATGTCAGGGTAGTCTCTGAATTTTTGTCCCCCAAATATTCATCAACTACAAAGGAAAAATGGTGACTTCAGTGTGCGGAAATTTGACAGTGACCAGACACTCGAGGTTGACATGACCAGTGGTTAGACCAGTCAGCATTGTGTCTCCTGATGTGAGTCACTGAGAATAAGAGAGCATAATGTCTATGGTATTTCTGTCAAGATGGCATGGGCCACATCAGGTCCTCAGGAAACATCAGACAGACTCTACTTGAAGGTCGTCCTACAAAATGAAAGGACCGTGGTCCTAAAAAGTGGAAGGAACATGAAGGACAGAGAAAGGCCTGGCAGTTTTTCCAGACTGAAGGAGAGTGAGGAGATCCCACAGCATATTCCTGATAACGTTCCTCATCCAGATAAGCAAGCTGGACACTGTTGAGCTGTTTGGAGAAATATGCTTGAGGCATGTAGATTGAGTGGTTTCATTCTGACTAGGAGGTTTGCTTGGTGCTGATGTGAGAGTGTCGGCCTCTGGGAAATATGCCCTGGACAATTAAGGTGCCATGCAGGCATCCTGTCTGCTGTGGCTCTCACATGGTCAGAAAAAGATAAAAAGGTATGCAGGAAACAAGAGAGGAGTGAAGAGAGAGAAAGTAAATGTGGGGAATCCTTGTGTTATGGGTTGGATTATGTTCTCCCCCTCCAAGTTCGCATGTTGAGATCGTAACTCCCAGTAATTCAGGCTGACACCATATTGGGAGATAGTTGTCTTTTCAGAAGTAATCAAGATACAGTCAAGTCGTTAGTATGGACCCAATCCAGTAAAACTGGCCTCCTTATAAGAAGAGGAGATGCTGGGGGTGCTTGGGTGGCTCGGTTGGTTAAGCAACTGCCTTCGGCTCAGGTCATGATCCCGGACGGACCCGGGATTGAGTCCCACATCGGGCTCCGGCTTCGGCGGGAAGCCTGCTTCTCCCTCTCTCACTCCCCCTGCTTGTGTTCCCTCTCTCACTGTGTTTCTCGCTGTCAAATAAATAAAAAAATAAAGTAGCAATCAATTAGCATTTTTACACATGGTCATCTTACAACATTCACTCATGTTGTCTCCTTTGGTTTTCACCACACCCTAGGGAGGTAGGTGAGGTGTGCATGAATTGATTCATTTCACTGTCCAGCAGTCTCTGTTTGAGTAGGTTGCAAAAGGGCTTTCGGCATCAACCACTGATGGAGAAAAATGGAGCTTAAAGTGGTGTACTCTGAGCCTCTTGTGTTGGTAGCGAGAGAACAGTGGTTTCATACATTATCATTATGTGAACATTAATGTAATGTTATCAGAAGGAGAAAAGCAGGAGAGATGCTCCTTTACAGATTTACAAATTGCCTTAAACATGTTTCCTTAAAGAAGAAACCTGGAGGAAGGAGAGAAGATGAAAGAGGAGGCAGAGAGAAGAAGCATGTGGCAAAGGATGGAGGAAAGAGGGGAGGAGCAGTGATCTTCAGCTGCTTTGGGTTCCTACATGAAAGCCGATCAGTAGTAGGCAGATGGAAGGCAAAAGAAAGCCTCCTCTCCAAGGTAGAGATGATCCCATCTTCCTTTCTCCTTCAGCTTGTTCATAAATTTTCCAGGGTCACTTAACAAATGGTAATATTGTCGATTGCTGTTTGTCTCTTCTCTACTAAAGCATGAGGTCTTCCAGGTTCTTCTGCTTATTTGTGGAATCTGGGGTAAATACAGCACCATGATTCTGGGAAAACACAATTATATGAATTCATTTCTCTGCTTAAAACCTGCTGGTGGTCCTTGGTCTCAATCAGGGTAATGCCAAAAGTCACTCCCCAAATCCACATGGCCCTATCTGCCCACCTGTTACCTCCCACACCACATCCCCTTACAGCAGCCTCCAGAGACTCCTTGAGGTCCCTCACACTCACCAGGAGGAGCTCTAGCATCAGGACTCTGTACCTGTGCTTCCCCTTCCTCAAACATGCTCTCTTCAGACATCCAGAAAGCTAGTTTCCTTACTTCCTTTGGTTTTTACTAAAAAGTCACCTTCACAGCCCACCCTTTCTAAAATTTAAATTTTATTCCCAAAGATCCCACTCCCCTTTCTCTACTCAATTATTGCCCTCAGAGCTCATCACCAAGTAACATATTGTGGTTTTTATGTATTTGCATTTCTTGTAAAAATCTTTCTTCTCATTGGGATATCTGTTCTACAAAATGAGAGATTTTTGTTTTATTTGCTGCTATATCCTTAGCACACAGAGTAGTATTCATCTCAACAAATAATTAATGAATAATCAGAGTTCCTTGACTGTCCTGTGTTTCAATAACATCAAGAGTAGTATAATAAAAATTAAATGCTGGTGAGTGTCTGAAGAAAATGATCTCTCCTACATGGCTGGTGAAAATCTGAAATGACACAGCCACTCTGGAAAACAGTTTGGCAGTTTCTAATTAAACTAAACATGCAATTACCATATGACCCAGCAGTTGTAGTTTGGGGCATTTATCCCTGAGAATGAAAACTTATGTTCTCTTAAAAAACCATGCACGAATATTCATGACAGGTTTATTTGTAACTGCCACAAACTAAAAACAATCCAGATGTTCTTTAATGGGTAATGCTTAAACAAACTATGGTACATCCATACCATGGAATATTACTCAGCAATAGAAAAAATTAACTGTGATACAACTTGGAGGAATCTGAAAGTGGGAAAAAAAAACTCATCCCAAAAGGCTATACACTGTATAGTTGCATTGAATGCTCCAAAGAAAGAGATAGAGAACTAATTACTGGGTTTCCAGGGATTAGGGTTGGAGATGGTGGTGGAGGAGGGAGGTGGATATGTTTACGGAAGGACAATATAAGGGACCCTACTGAGGAGTCTTGTGAGGACACTGATTTCTTGGTTTTGATGGTGGATATGCAAACCTGCATATATGATAAAATTACAGAGAACTACACACACACACACCACACACAAATACACAAATGACTACATATATAATTTTGGCCATCTGAACAATTTAGGTGGATTGTATCAGCAGGTTCCTGACTGTGATATTGCAAGAGGCTATCGTCAAGGGAGTTGAGATAGATAGCACATGAGATCTCTCCCCATTATTTCTTACAAGTGCATGTGAGTCTACAATTGTCTCCCTATGAAAAGTCGAATTGAAATGATGCATTATTTAACTCTAAGAATGTGCATTGAAATCTCAGGATGTGCACCATCTTTTCAGGGTAGTTGTAAACAGGGAATGAGCACATATCCACATACTTGTGTGTGTATAAAGCACCTGAAATGGTGTTCAGCATATAAGAAACACTCAGCACATTTTAGCTATTATTACTCCAATTGTGCAGGGAAGACCTGTACTCAGGTCATTTCTGATCCCCAGTATATGTCTTGTTTCTGATGCATATTACAAACATCACTGACCCTGAGCTGAATAAATGAGTTTTCTAACCCTCTGCACCAACCTTCAAAGAACATGGGTCAGTGAGAAGGGTGCTGTCTGTGGGGTCCAGAGTAATCAAGAACCCTAAAGAGGAGGACTGTAGACCTATCTAAGACTCTACCTCCTAGCTGTCCCACTAACTTACTGTAAAGATTTGAAAAGCCCATCTTCTTCACTAAGTCTTCCCTCATTTGTCAGAGGAGGAATTAGAATGGCATCATTTCTGTGGGCCCTTTCCAACTCTCATATATGCATGGCTCTATGTTTCAGAAGCACAGAAAATTATCTTTTCTGAAACATGAGCACTGGACCAGAAATCCATAGGTTATTATACCTTGTCTACAAAATTCTGGCCTCTAGTTCCCTTTGGGTCAAGTTGACTCTTCCGTTTCTGGCTCCTAGTAAAGCACAGTTATTAGTAGCTGGTTTCTACCATTATGGTTCTTTCAAATATGTTGTAGTCAGAATATCTGTAGATGGTAGCCAGCCAAGATTTTGGAAACCTTTAGGGGATTAGGACTTGTAGAAATTTAAGCTATAATTATAGTATTAATCACTACCATTACATCACTCTCTTCCAAAGCCAAGGTAGAGTTACACTTGTTAAATTTAAAAACAATAAACGCACATTGTGATTTATGAAAGTACAAAAAAAAAAAGACCTCCGAAAAATACCAGCTTATTTATTTTGTCTAATATTTGTAACACAAGCTAATGGATTCATGTCATGTTTCTAAGAGGACTCCTGGGTAATTTTCCATGCCAAACATTCACCAGCATCTGACAGATGTCCTTACTCAAAAAGGCCAGGTTCCGTAGCATTATGAGCTCCACGTGGATCATGCTCGCCTGTCCTCATGCTCTGTGTCAGTGCATCAGCCCTTCACATGAAATCGCTTATATTTTTGTACTTACTTGGGACTATTTGCAGAGTAAATTGTTGAGCAACTATGGAACACCTTGTGCAAGCTTCCCCTTGGAGAGATACCGTGACATGATCATGGTGAAATATTCAAGGCTTTCTCTTATAGATAAATGTGATTTTTCTTGAAGAACTACAAAAGGCCTGGAAAGCAAGTAGGGCCAGAGTAATTGAAGAAGACAGGAAAATATTGTCAAAGTGCTGGAAAAAGTGGGTTGGACTGTATTGCCAACAAAACAATCTTTTAAGAATAAGGCTTAAGAAATAAAGAGATGTTTATATACATAAACAATGGATAGATTATGAATAAATTCTCATGAAATAAATTTATAGAGGATGTACATGTGGAAAAAAATAATCCCAGTAATGAGATCTATGATGCAAAGAAACAGCAAACATGTGGGCATATCCAAACAAACACTGTCTGAAAAACAATAATTGTGTTTAATTTGAGGTTAAAAAAGAAGAACCATTCAAGCTGCAACTTACATACTGGAGGACAATAACACATGTGCTGGGAGGAGTGAGAAGAATAAAGTCCTTGTATTGTTCAGCATGGGAATACAAATATCTGTTAACTGAAAACTTTGTTAATTATGTCTGTAATGTTTCGCATAACCATTAAAACACTGAAAAGAGGAGATTAAATTAGAACACATATGTTTAAATCCTCAAAACAGAGCAAACAAGCAAACAATAAAGTCTGCCAAAACGGGAGAGTAAAGTTCTCAGACTAGAGAAAAGATGGGGTAGGTATTGGGGTACATATGGCCTTTCTTTTCACTATATCTGTATCTTTGGGGTAAATACTCAGTAGTGCAATTGCAGGGTCATAGGGTAGCTCTATTTTTAATTTTTTAATAAATATTTTATTTATTTATTTGACAGAGAGAAACACAGCTAGAGAGGGAACACAAGCAAGGGGAGTGAGAGAGGGAGAAGCAGGCTTGCGCCGAGCAGGAAACCTGATGTGGGGTTTCATCCCAGGTCTCCAGGATCATGACCTGAGCTGAAGGCAGTCGCTTAAGCAACTGAGCCACCCAGGTGCCCCTCTATTTTTAACTTTTTAAGGAATCTCCACACTGTTTTCCAAAGCAGCTGCACCAACTTGCATTCCCACCAACAGTGTAAGAGGGTTCCCCTTTCTCCGCAGCCTCTCCAAGTCTTTCCTCTCTTGTTAATTTTGGCCATTCTGACTGGTGTAAGGTGGTATCTCAGTGTGGTTTTTTTTTTTTTTTTTTTCAGTGTTCCAAGATTCATTTTTTATGCCCCACACCCAGTGATCCTCCACACCCAATGCAATACATGCCCTCAGTACTCACCACCAGGCTCTCTCATGCCCCCACCCTCTCTCCTCCAAGACCGTCAGTTTGTTTCTGAGTCCAAAGTATCCTATGTTTCGTTTCCCTCCCTGATTTGCCCTACTTCCCATTCCCTTTCTTTCTCCTACTGCCCTTTTGCACCACAAGTAAGTGAAACCATGTGATAGTTGACTTTCTCTACTTGGCTTATTTCACTCAGCATAATCTCTTCCAATCCAGTCCATGTTGCTACAAAAGGTGGGTATTCATCCTTTCTGACGGAGGCATAGTATTCCATTGTATATATGTACCACATCTTCTTTATCCATTCATCTGTTGATGGGCACCTTGGCTCCTTCCACAGTTTGGCGATTGTGGCCATTGCTGCGATGAACATTGGGGTACATATAGCCCTTCTTTTCACTATATCTGTGTCTTTGGGGTAAATGCCCAGTAGTGCAATTGTAGGGTCATATGGTAGCTCCATTTTTATTTTTTTAAGGAATCTCCACACTGTTTTCCAAAGCGGCTGCACCAACTTACATTCCTACCAACAGTGTAAGAGGGTTCCCCTTTCTCCGCAGCCTCTCCAACACTTGTTGTTTTCTGTCTTGTTAATTTTGGCCATTCTGACTGGTGTAAGGTGGTACCTCAGGGTGGTTTTGATTTGAATTTCCCTGATAGCTAGTGATGATGAACATTTTTTCATGTGTCTCTTAGTCATTTGTATGTCTTCTATGGAGAAGTCCCTCTTCATGTTTCCTGCCCTTTTTCTGATGTGATCATCTTCTTTTTGGATGTTGGGTTTTGAGTAGTTCTTTATAGATCTTAGACAGCAACCCTTTATCTGTAGTATCATTTGCAAATATCCTCTCCCATTCCGTGGGTTGCCTCTTTGTTCTGTTGACTGCTTCCTTTGCTGTGCAGAAGCTTTTTATTTTGATGAAGTCCCAAAAGTTCGTTTTCAGTTTTGTCTCCTTTGCCTTTGGAGACGTGTCTTGAAAGAAATTGCTGTGGCTGATGTCAAAGAGGTTACTGCCTATGTTCTCTTCCAGGATTTTGATGGATTCCTGCCTCACGTTGAGTTCTTTTATCCATTTCGAGTTTGTCTTTATGTATGGTGTAAAACAATGGTCTAGTTTCATTCTTCTATATGTAGCTGTCCAATTTTCCCAGCACCATTTATTGAAGAGACTGTCTTTTTTCCACTGGATATTTTTTTCTGCTGTGTCGAAGATGATTTGACCATAGATTTGTGGGTCCATATCTGGACTCTCTACTCTGTTCCATTGGTCTATTTGTCTGTTTTTGTGCCAGTACCATGCTGTCTTGGTAATCACAGCTTTGTAATAATGCCTGAAGTCGGGTAACATGATGCCCCCAGCTTTGTTTTTCTTCTTCAACAATTCCTTAGCAATTTGGAGTCTTTTTTGGTTCCATATAAATTTTAGGATTGTTTGTTCCAACGCTTTGAAAAATGTTGGTGGAATTTTGATTGGGATGGCATTGAAAGTATATATTGCTCTGGGAAGTATAGACATTTTAACAATGTTTATTCTTCCAATCCATGAGCAATGGTCACAATCGCTAAACTGTGGAAAGAGCCAAGGTGCCCTTCAACAGATGAATGTATAAAGAAGATATGGTACATATATACAATGGAATATTATGGCTCCATCAGAAAGGATGAATACCCACCTTTTGTAGCAACATGGATTGAAGTGGAAGAGATTATGCTGAGTGAAATAAACCAAGCAAGAGAAAGTCAACTATCACATGGTTTCACTTACTTGTGGTGCATAAGGAGTAAATAGAGGACAATAGGAGAAGGCAAGGGAATGAGAAGTAGGATAAATCGGGGAGGGAAATGAAACGTAAGAGACTTTGGACTAAGAAACAAACTGAGGGTCTTGGGAGTGGGGGCTGGGTGAGCCTGATGGTGGGTACTGAGGGCACATATGGCATGGAGCATCGGGTGGGGCATAAACAATGAATCTTGGAACACTGAAAATTAAAAAAAAAAAAAAAAAGATGGGTAAGGCAGAAAGAGAGCTGGGTTATCAAGGGAGACCTAGAGAGAGCAATGTATCCACTGGAGAGAGCCAGAGAGCCATTCAAGAGAGATCACACACCTGTGAACCAGCAAATCTCCCATTGAAAGGACTGCATACAATGAGGCCCCCAAGCAGTCTTAGCGGAGGACTAGTTCTTGAGAGTATATAATCAATTCTAACCTTTCAGTTAAAGCTTCCCTAGCCTTAGAGATTGACCTATGTCCATAGTTCTCAAAGGTAGGACTCCAGGTTATATTTCCACATACACTGACTCAGTACGGGGATTTTTTTAAAGATTGACTGATTTGAGAGAGAGACAGAGAGAGAGAGAGAGAGAGAGAGGGATGGAGAGACAGAGGGAGAGAGTCTTAAGCAAACTCCATGCTGAGCATGGAGCCTATCACAGGCTTGATCGCAGGATCCTGAGTTCATGATCTGAACTGAAACCAAGTGTCAGACACTTAACCAGCTGGGCCACCAGGCACCCCAGTAGGAGTCTTTCCCCCCCTCCCCCACATATTTCAAGAGATAATGAAGTGGTCGTCCTGAAGATCCCATGTTTCAGAGACATGAGCAAATCACAGTGCCTTTGGCCATCTTAGTTCTCAATGCAAATTAATACCAAGGCACTTGGTGTGTATTTCAATCTCTAGGGGAGTTTGAGGAAAAAAGGCATTCATTTTAATAAGATATTCCTCTTCACATTGCAAATAAACACATTCCTAGGCTTAAACACACACACATCCCTTGGTATGTTTGTAAGTTAAGGTCTCTACACCTAATACCTCATGGGAGGCAGCCCGCCTGATCTGTCCTGGTGACATCCTAGCCCACCATTCCTGCCATTTTTTGCCTTTTGGCAATGCTGGTCAAGAGGTCTTTCCAGGAAGTTGAGGCCATCTTGTTGAAGCCTCCAAATCCCTATTTCAGGATCTATGGGACAGTCAAACCTCAGACATTCACAGAAACACACTCTTCTTCTGGTGGGAGCACATTTCAGAATTTATGACTGTGATAGAAACAGAGAAATCTAACCCTTACACCCATTCCTACAAATTGCAGGATTTGTTTTTTTTTTCCCTTTCTGGAAAAATTGATTTTAATAAGTTTCTTATGTATATTCATTGCATCAAATTGCAAATGCATTTACTTTTCTATTCACCCTCACCACACATATGCATTCTAGTATTCATGTATCAACTTCCTCATATTTTGTCAGTCATTAACTCATTTATGACTCTCAATCACTGGATCATTTATGTATGCATTTAAAATATACCTGCACGCATACACACAATCTTCACACAACCCTCTTCTCTACCAGAGCCACAGGCAGAGACTGGCAATACACCCATGAATCCTCAAAGTTTTCAGTTACTTCCTTTGGATTCCTCTTTCCCAGACCCCCACCTGTGAGTCCACTACACGTGTGACTCAGATCCTAAGTGCATACCTAGAAACAAAATTTACAGCAGCTTCTAGATGCCAGTCAGGCCAGGCTTGGAGCAAAATTCTATTTCCTTGAGTCAAAAGTCAGCCCAGAAAGTTACCTAGCTTTTAGGCTCTGTAAAGGGAAACCTCAGAATTTTTCTTCCTAGGCAGGCAAAAGCCCACCTCTTTCTTCCCTACTTTGAGTTTCTTCCCTGGAGGGCTCCTTTATTATGCACATGAAGCACTTCTGACAATCCTAGTCACTAAATAAGAGGGAAACTTTTGTCCACTTGAGGCAAATCTCTGAGACACCAGCTGGTGTCTTACAATTTAATTCAATTCTGACCCTTTTCACCTGGAGATGGCATCAGATGCCACAGATTAAGGGCCCAGTCCCACAAATCTCCCTTCCCTCCCCTCCCCCCCACACTGTTAAATACACTTAAGATTCTAGTGGTGAGTCAAGATTATTTCTCACCTGTGCCTCTGACTAGTGAGCTATGGATAAGAAAAGTTCACCTATTGCATGGAGCACTGGGTGTGAGGCATGGGCAATGAATCTTGGAACACTGAAAAAATAAAATAAATTTAAGGTCAACACACACACACACACAGAAAATTTCAGTAACCCCCTCCTTGGGTTTGAGTAATTTGCTAGAGTGGCTCACAGAACTCAGGGAAACTCTTACTTATGTTTCTAAGTTTATTAAAGACTATAATAAAGGATACAGATGAACAGCCACATGGAGAAACATAGGGTGAGGTCTGAGAGCGTCCTGGGCTCAGGAGCTTCTGTCCTGTAAACTTGGGGTTAGGGTGAGTCACCCTCCCAGTGTAGATGTATTCACCAGCCTGCAAACTCTCTGAATTCTGCTTTTTTTGTGTTTTCTTTTCTTTTCTTTAAGAGGTTTCACTACATGGGCAAGACTGATTAAATCATTGGCCACAAGTTATTGATTCAAGCTCCAGCCCCTGTTCCCCTCCCAGGAAGTAAGGGGATGGGAAGGAAAGTTCCAACCCTCTAATCAATGTGATTGGTTCTATTCTGGCAACCAGCTCCCAAACTTAAATTACCTAAGGGCTTTCCAAAATTCCTTTCATTAACATAAAAAGCACATCTAAAGGTCTTATCACAGGAAATTACAAGGGTTTTAAGGGCTCTGTGTTAGGAATGGGGTCAAAAAGACAAATAAGGGGTCCCCCCCCCCCCTTATCCGTGGTTTAGATTTCCGTGGTCTCAGTTTCCTGCACCAACCAGGGTCTGGAAGTAGATGCTCCTCCCTGTGACGTAGCATGGCGTCATAAGGCCACAGTGGCCTCAGGCTGCATCATAACCCCTGTGCATTCACCTCCCTGTTGTCCTTATGCAGCTGTTTTCTCATCTCATAGCATCACAAGAAGGGTGAGTACAGTACAAAAAAATATTTTGAGGGAGACCACTTACACATAACTTTTATTATAGTAAACTCTTCCAGTTGTTTTATAATTGTTGTTGTTAATCGCTTACTGTGCCTAATTTATAAACTAAACTTTATCTTAGGTTTGTATAGGCAATAACGTAGTATAAATAGGGCTTGGTCGTCTCCCAGGATTCAGGCATCCACTGTGTGTGGGGGGAGGGGTGGCGGGGGGAGGAAGGAATGTATTTCCCATGGATAAGCAGAGACTACTGTATATATTTCTTACGATAAATGGCAATAGCACAGGCTGTCAGAGCTTGTGCTCCTGCCTCCATGAATGAGTCTCAATCCTGACTTGGGTGGTGGCTGCGCATTCCCTGAGTTCTAATGGCCCCTTAGCCTCCCATCGCTCCCTTCTCCGTGATTATGATTATGGTATAAGCCAGTACAAATGACCCCTGGCTTGGCTTAACTCAAAGTCTATACTCCCAAAGTATGAGGTATTTTTCTTAATAATCCACACAACTGGTGATTGTTTAATATTTGTCTTTACTTCTGGTGATTCCTAAGATGGTAGCAACTTAGATGATGGTATTTATGGATATATTCCTAGGCACAAGCATAGTGTTTCACTTAGGAATATATTTTAACAGAAGTAAGAGCGGCAAGTATTGTTAAGTAGATCCAAAAGGCCTGGGGGAGAAGATGTGGCAGAAACTGCCTGGGGATCCTGGGAGTAAAGAGGAAGGACAAAGGTTTGCTAGGCAGCCTACAGGAGCGCCTGCATTTCCTGGCAAAGTAAACTGCATTTTCTTTATTTCTTTTTCTTTTTTTTTTTTCTATTATGTTCAGTTAGCCACTGTATAGTCCATCACTAGTTTTTAATGTAGTGTTCAATGATTCATTAGTTATGTGTAACTGTAGTTATGTATAACTATGTATAACTAATGAAGCACGTGCCCTCCTTAATACCAATAACCCTGCTACCCCGTCCCCACTGAAACCCTCAGTTTGTGTCTCAGGGTCCAGTCTCTCATGGTTCCTCTCCCTCTCTGATTTCTCCCTCTTCATTTTCCCCTCCCTTCCCCTCTTGTCCTCCGTGCTATTGCTTATGTTCCACATATGAGTGAAACCATATGATAATTGTCTTTCTCTGTTTGACTTAACTTCACTTAGAATAATCCCCTCCAGTTCCATCCATGTTGATGAAAATGGTGTATATTCATCATTTTCCATGGCTGAAAAATATTCCATTGTATATATGAACCACATCTTATTTATCCATTCATCTGTTGAAGGGCATCTCAGGTCCTTCCATAATTTGGCTATTGTGGGCCATTGCTGCTATGAACTTTGAGGTGCATATGGCCCTTCTTTTCAGTACATCTGTATCTTTGGGGTAAATACCCAGTAGTGCAATTGCTAGGTTTTAGGGTAGTGCTACTCTTAACATCTTGAGGAACCTCTAGGCTGTTTTCCAAAGTGGCTGTACCAGCTTGCATTCCCACCAGCAGTGTAAGAGGGTTCCCCTTTTTCCACATCCTTGCCAACAGTACTTTTCCTGTTTTGTTAGTTTTTGCTATTCTAACTGGTGTAAGCTGGTATCTCACTGTGGTTTTGATTTGTAGTTCCTGATGGCTAGTGATGTTGAGCATTTTCAATGATACAGCAGTACCAGGACAGGGAAGTTACCTGTGGTTAGATCATAGAGTACAGGGGACTGGGAATGGGGAAATAGTCCATAAACGAGTCCAGGAAGGCAGGCAGGGACCAAATCATACCACATGTGACCTGTGTTAAGTTTGGGCTTTATACAGTGATTTACACACGGGAGTAAACTGGCCACAGAGATTTTGTTTTAATTTAATTTGGGGAGGATCACTTATGATCAAAGCGCAGGACAAGATACGGATTAATAACTCAGGAAAGAGACTACTTTGTTTGCTGGGGAATGTTGTCAAAGAATGAAAACAGCCTCATCTGACCTTTTGAGCCAGACGTATACCTAAGAACCGCAATTCAGTCATAAGTACAGAATCATACTCTGTTTTTCCTTTCCAATCTCATGTATTTGAGTCAGCATATCCAGGAAGTTTCAGCCCCTAAATGCTTTGCAAGTATATCACCTTCTTTGAATTATTTCTGTTGCCATTTCCCTGGTTTGGACACTTGCCATCCCTGACCCGACTGATGGCTACCACTCTGTCACTATTTTTGTCATTTCCTAGATCTTTCCCACCAATCTGTCCCTCACTGGTTATCAAGGTGAACATTCTAAGTGGCTTTTTTGCTGTTTAGGTTTTCCTAATGGCTGCCTATTGCTAGAAGATCAAGTCTAAATTCCTATAATGTATCCAATTTCATGGTGATTTCTCCAGTACAGTTTTCTCCATCATTTGATTGTTGCATTTTTGAAAAGCAGATCAAATCAGCAAAATAAGAATCACCTCCTTACAATCTTCTGTAAGAAATAGCCACTCACTCTGTAATACCATCTTCATGTGATGCATGCCCCTCCTCATGACACTTATTTCATTGTGCTGATATTTATTTGAGTGTGTATCTGTCTTTATTCACTAATTGTCTTCCTTGGAGGCAGAAACTATATCTTATTTATTTGTAAGAGCCTGTAGCTTGGTCTACTGTCTGTTAAAATAGATGGCTCCTCTGCCCCCGCCATTTTGTAAATGAACAAATGAACAATGATTTTTTAAAAATGAAAATAATGAATCAATATTTTTAAATGGGTTAGTTTCAACCAAGGTAGAAAAAAAAAGCATGTCTTCTGGTATTTTGGAACAGAGGAATTTTTTCAGCTTCTTAGAAAGGTACAGAAGACCTTTTGCTCATTTTTACTCATCCATCTATTAAAAACACAAATATGGTATGATGGCTTTAATATTGATCAACTGTAAGCATGCATCTATTGATACCTAGGGAGAAATTGACTCATAGTGTTTCCAGTGATATGGTTAGAAAGTGCTTTGGATAGTCACTGGGGTCAGGCCTGAAAGAGCCAAGAAATCCAAGTGTTTGGATTCCTATCTCCCACTAGCTTTCTGATGGAATCTAATGGGAGCTACTTGGGCTCATCCCAGGTAATTGCAGGTTCTCAAAAACCAGATTAGGTGGGAAATCCTTCACAGACTGAGACTAATGATCTGATAGAGTCTATGACGAGTGAATTGGAAACTCCTTCAGGTCCAGTGGAGAACATGAAAGCCAGATAGGAAATGAGAAAACACAGCTGGAAATGCTAAGAGAATGTGAGACAGCTGTTGGGATAGGCAATTGTCTAGGAGAATGACACAATTGAGAGGATCAGGAGGGAAAAGTAACTTGGAGATGGATTTTTTAAATTTTGTGAGTGCATGTTCTCCCCATTGATACCATATAGCATTTTGGAGATGATACTGACTCCTAAAGGTAACTGGTCGGTGAGAATGGGGAAAGGAAATAGTCAGAAAAGAACATTTACTCAGCACGTGCTATGTGTAAGGTGTCCTACTCACTGCTGGACATAAATCTGTAGAAGGACTTGAGTTTGCCCTAAATGAACTTTCTGATATCATATGAGGTAGCTACAGTGAAATCTCCCAATTATAATTGGGAAACACTGAACTTCAAAGGTTAAATATTTTGCATGAAGACACTCTTATAGGAAGAGAAGAGTAGACTTTCCAAGAATCTGTCTACAAGAGTGGACCAAAGGTGAGGGGGTTTGCATTAATTAATTGTTCCTCTTGCCTGTGACACAATGACTCCTTAAAACATGTTACATTTTTTTTTTTCATCTCTGAGTGACATAGTGACATTCCTAGCTGTAGTGGGGAAGGATGCAGAGAAGGGCGTTGTTCTCTTGGATGTAACAGTGTTGCAGGGCAAAACTGTTTAAATATTGCTATTCTCTGTGGCTTTGAGGAAGTCTTTATATCCCCAGATTCCCTTATTCTAGAAGGAGGTAATAATTTATAAATCTCTCATTTTTTTAATATTTTATTTATTTGACAGAGAGAAACACACAGCTAGAGAGGGAACACAAGCAGAGGGACTGAGAGAGGGAGCGGCAGGCTTCCCGCGGAGCAGGGAGCCCGATGTGGGGCTCGATCCCGGGTCTCCAGGATCATGACCTGAACCGAAGGCAGTCACTTAACCAACTGAGCCACCCAGGCGCCCCTAAATCTCTCATTTTTTAATTAACATATATTATTTGTTTTTTTCAGGGGTACAGGTCTGTGATTCATCAGTCTTACACAATTCACAGGGCTCACCATAGCACATGCCCTTTCCAGTGTCCATCCCCCAGCCACCTCCCCCTACCAGTTCCCTTCAGCAACCCTCAATTTTTTTCCTGAGATTAAGAGTCTCTTATGTTTTATTTCCCTTTCTGGTTTTATCTTTTTTCATTTTCCCTTCCTTTCCCTATGATCCTCTGTCTTGTTTCCCAAATTCCTCATATCAGGGAGCTCATATGATAATTGTCTTTCTCTGATTGACTTATTTTGCTTAGCATAACACCCTCCTCTACTCTAGTTCAATCCACATTGTTGCAAATGGCAAGATTTTGTGTTTTTGATAGCTGCATAATATTCCATCACACACACACACACACACACACACACACACATCTTCTTTATCCATTCTTCTGTTGATAGACATCTAGACTCTTTCCATAGTTTGGCTTTTGTGGACATTGCTGCTGTGAACCCTGGGATGCACATGCCCCTTCGGATCACTGTATTTGTATCTTTGGGGTAAATACCCAGTAGTGCAATTGCTGGCTCACAGGGTATCTCTATTTTCAACTTTTTGAGGAGCCTCCAGACTGTTTTCCAGAGTGGCTATACCAGCTTGCATTCCCACCAACATTGTAGGAGGGTTCCCCTTTCTCCGCATCCTTGCCAACACCTGTCATTTCCTGAATTGTTAATTTTAGCCATTCTGACTGGTGTGAGGTGGTATCTCACAGTGGTTTTGATTTGTATCTCCCTGATGCCAAGGGATGTTGAGCACTTTTTCATGTGTCTGGTTGGCCATTTGGATGTCTTCTTTGCAGAAATTTCTGTTGATGTCTTCTGCCCATTTCTTGATTGAATTTTTTGTTCTTTGGGTGTTGAATTTGATAAGTTCTTTATAGATTTTGGATAGTAGTCCTTTATCTGATATGTCATTTTCAAATATCTTCTCCCATTCTGTTGGTTGTCTTTTGGTTTTGTTGACTTAAACCTCTCTACCTGTAGGACTGTTGCAAGAATTGAGAATATTCCCATCTTAACGTGGAATGATCCTAAAAAAAGGGGGGGGGGCTTTTTTTCTTTTTTTTCCCTTATTCTTCATTCTGTTATTGAGTTGACACTGGTCTATTATCATCTCACTAGTAAAAGCTGTAGAAATTTGAGAAAAGTTACTTGGTGTCTCACAAATTAATAGGAACAAGTGCAGAATATTATAGGCACTAAAGATGACTTTTAGTTTGAATCGTATGATATAATATCCTAAAATGACAATGCTCAGACAATTTTGAAATCTTCCTATCACTGTGAACTGCATAGCTATAATATGTATCAGATCCAAAGCACTAGGTTTATCTGAATTAGCAGTCAGGCAACTATAGAATATAGTAGAATAAAGGATCCTTACAACTCATGTATTGTTGTTTGATTTATTATTAGTCCCTATCTCTAGTTGAGACCCTAATTTTAACTAGTTTTACCTGTGGAATGTCTCCTTAATCTAGGATAGAAATGAGGCAAGCACACACATCCCTCTTCAAAATTATGTAAAACAAAACAAAACATTTCACTGCAGTCATGGAATATGAACCTCATCATTAGTTAAGAACCTATAAACTATGTTAATCCATCCAGTTCACTGATTGGAAATTGAAGCCCCGGATATAAACTGATTTTCCATAAAACACTTTGCAAATCACCACAGGATTTGGAATGTGAACTGGGTTTGAGTGCAGTATTTTTTCAGTTGCACTTTGCCCATTTTTTTAGCTATAATATTTCACTTTTTTCTTTTTAGCATGTTTCATCCCCTAGAAATATATATATATATTTTAATCTGAAAACTTACAGGAAGCAGTACCACATTTTGGTTACCAAGAAATGAGAAATAATAGTGATAGATTTTATCTATCATTGGTAAAGCAGGTAAACCAGGCTGTATAGAAGATCTGCGCATGTGCCGCGGTAGTTGGCTGAAGCAGTACACTTCCGCATCCATGCGAAGGACAAGGGTCAGTGCAGAATTTTACAGCAGTGATCCTCCATGTGAATATAGTTGGTGTAAATCTGGCAGTTGGCAGAAGTAGGGATTTTGACAGTCAGCCTCGGATAAGCTTTGTTCCAAAAGAGCGCCCACACAACTGCGTCATCCATTGCTCACCTCTAGACCTTTTTGGACTTTCTGCTTAGGTGTCCATCACAGACACTTTGGAGATATTTTTATTTAGCAGCTTTCTGCCAGGGCTGACCAGCACATGGCTTGCAGAAGTTTCTCCAAATAGAAATCCTTAAGTCCCACTCATGAAGATTCAAATTCACTGGACCTGAATGTGCTTGACCGCATCCTTAGAAGCTCTCACCAAAGAAACTTTTTGAACAGACCTGACTGGGAAATAATCCAGGAACACCCCCCAAAAACACACACTTTCCATTTTGCAAGTAGCAAAATGAAAGGCAGATGCAAAAGGGAAACCTTTTGCAAGGGGGAAAGGCTATTTTTCAAAATTCAGTTTGGTTAGTCTGTTGCTCATGGAGATTCAGAACGTGAACTGTAACTCCCGCATGACCCTTGCTGTTCGGGTTCCTTGGCAGCATGTAAGGTTATAGAAAAAAATGCAGGATCCAGTGTGTTCCCAAAAAGTGCAAATGAGATTGTAGCAGATATCCTAGAGCACCTGTGTACTTTATCCTAAGGACTATGCTATCCTCTTGTATGGTTTTCCCTTCCTGGCAAGCTAAGGGTGACACTGGGGCAATAAAGGGGTCTTAGGGTCAGAGGCAAATGGGGAGCAGATAATAAACCAAAGAGGAGCTGAAGTCTGAGAGCTGGGTGATGTAGCCCCCAGAAGAGAGTAGCCACCCAGGGCCTGAAGTTCTGTGGGACAGCCAGAGGCAGCCTGGCGCACTAGCAGCCAGAGGTCAGCTGTCATGGTCAGGAACAAAGAAGCAAGTATGCTTAAGAGGTGGAATTAAGAGAAATTTCCTAGGTTGAAGGAACAAAGAAGACAGGAGCCTTTCTTAGTCCATGCCAGTCCTGGCAGTTGCTCTCAGGTAACTGAGCCTACGTGAACAGCTGTGAGAACCAGAGATAAAGAAGAAGAAAAAAAACCTACTTTCCAGGAATAACATTCTAGTTTGGTAAAGTGTGTGCAATGAACAGCATTAGGGGTTAATTCGTAGGAGGTTTCTGGTGAAGTTCTTCAAGGTAGGCCATGCCTGAGTGGCACTGTGGAGGAAATTTCATGGTTTACCACACAGACATGGCTGAGAGGATGAGGCCTCCGTGGCAGAGGAAGAGCGGGCACAGACACCAGAGCGGTGGAGCAGGGTGATGTGTTAAGAGAGCAACAAGCCGTGTTTGTTCTCGAAGTTAAGCACAAACACAGCTGTTGGATGAGGAGAAGTAGCTGAATGATGGCTCATGAGACAGCTTAAGGTCACAAAGCTGTCCCCTCTGCTTCCTGTGAACCACTGACTGGCAAGAAGATAGTGTAAGTTGTGCTCTTCCAAGAGGGTAGAGCTACCTAACCCCATGGTTGTCAACTTTCAGAGAATTTGAGCACTGAACTAGAATTTAGACTACATGGCACTGAAGATCTCTTTCTAGTTGTAAGATACTCTATTTAGGCATTGTGACATTTCAGAATCGGCATTGCTCTTATGGGTAAGATATGAGTGAACAAGAAGAAATAGCAATAAAATAAAAGAAATGGAAGATACTGGAATGGGTGGTAAGAGTAATAGTGGAGGCAAACATAGGACCTTTTATGCTACCTGGATATTCAAAACTCTATTAACTGTTCTCTCATCTATTCTTGTTCCTCTCCAATTAAGATCAGACAGATATCCAGTATGTCTCCATAGTGTGGTCTGGATGATTTTAATGAAGAGAAAACCAGATGAATGCCATCTTTCCACCCTCAATCTTTTAATAGCTTCCTATTATTCTTACAATGTATTTTACACAGGCTACAACTACTTTTATGGTCTTCCTGTATCTGTCCCCAGGATCTCAGCACTGGCACTATTGACTTCTTGGGCTGTATAATTCTTTGGGATCTGTTTTGAGCATCTATGATATTTAGTAGCATCCCTGGGTTCTTCCCAGTAGACAGTACTCATTCTCCAGTTATGTTAACCAAAATTTCTCCGGATTGCCAATGTCCCCTAGACCTCTCTTCTCCAGGTACCATATTCATTCAAATGAATCAGGCTTCCTGTCATGATGAAACTTCTGAATTCTCCTCCTCCTTTCTCTGAAATAATTTCTCTCTCTCCACCTCCAAATCATTAATGTCTAGTCATTGTTCATATCAATTTCTTCATGGAGCCTGCAGTGATCCACCAATCACATTGCTGTGAGAACAGCCTTTCTTTTAGGGCTTCATTTGTACTGTATGTTCATCATTGGGATGTTTGGAATAATTCTTTACTCTTGCTCCAGCCAGAGTACTTCATGAGAACAGGGACCTTGTTCATTTTTACTCATCATTTTGTCCTCAGTACCTAACATAAGGGCTGGCACATAATAAAAACTCAGCAGACGCTTATTCAATGCATAAATGAAAACTGAACAAAAAAAGTCACAATTAGCAGAGAAATGGAATTAGATTTATAACCTAACAATTATTTGCCAAGTGCTGATTTTGCATTAAATGGTATGCTGAGTCCTGGGATGACAATGAAGTGTAATATACAGCCTTTGCCCTAAGAGGGGTGTAGCCTTGGGAAAGAAATCAGTTTGAAGGTAGAAAGTAATGATAAAACATTCTAAGTGATCAAGTGGAGGTCTGAGCAGCCTGACGCTGGGCATATAGAGAAGAATTATTCCAAGGTCTGCCTATAACAATGAGAAAAAGCTTCACAAAAATATATCCCAGGAGGTATAGGGCTCAGGAGGCCAGCTCCAGGCTTCTGGGGAAAAGAGGCGAACATAGGCATTTTCTGGACACTGCAGCATTCTGGAACCTGATGATTTTTTTTTTAAGAGAGGGGGGTGGGAGGTAGAGAGAGAATCTTAAGCATTCTCCTCCCTGGGTGCAGAGCCTGTCACAGGGTTGGATCTCACAACCCTGAGAGCATGACCTCAGCCAAAATCAAGATTCAGACACTTAACTAACTGGGCCATCCAGGAACCCCAAGAAGAAGGTAGGTCTTGAGCTCACACTGAAGGGTTAGCTAGAAATACCCAGATGAACAAGGCTGCCAGAACAGAGAGGTAATACAGCTGGTGTGATGGGAGGGAAATCGGTCCTCACAGTGCTGCGGGAATACAGCAGTCTGCCAGTGGAGGCTCACCTATCGTTCCTGGAAATGAGCTGGAAGATAAGCAAAGACAGAGCATGAGGATGTCATGGGCCAGGCTCAGAAATTTGGACTTTGGGGTGCCTGGGTGGCTCAGTGGTTGAAGTGTCTGCCTTCAGCGCATCATGATCCAGGGTCCTGGGATCGAACCCCAGGTCGGACTCCCTGTTCAGCAGGAGAGTCTTCTCTCTCCCTGGCCTGCCACTCCCTCTATTTGTGCTCTCTCTCTTTTTCAAATATATAAAGAAATTGGGACTTTGTCTGGAAGACAATGGAAGGGCGCAGGCAGTGGTATGAGTCAGATCTATGATTTCAGAATGAGCATCTGAATGTTTGGCCAGTAGGTGGGGAAGAACACAACTTCATAACTCAGGGTCTCAGTAAAAATCTTTTAAAAATTTTAATGAACAGTAACAACAAAAAACCTTTGAGTTACTGTGGACCTGGAACCTAGTAACTTCTCAACAAAGAAAACGGAAGGCAAGCTCAGTAAGAGGTAGAGATCTGAAATGCAGAGACCCTCTTCTTACCAATAAGAAAGCAAAGAGCTTAGTGAAACCAAACTGTCCCCTCTCCTGTGCACACACATTTATTGTTCGTGGCAAAATATATCCCAGGAGGTATAGGGCTCAGGAGGCCAGCTCCAGGCTTCTGGGGAAAAGAGGTGAACATAGGCATTTTCTGGACACTGCGGCATTCTGGAACCTGATGATTGAGTGTTTGTTTTCCCATTGTCTGCAATTCTGCCTAGTCCTCTAACATGAATAATTGTCAGAGTTTTGCTAGGCTGAAGTATATTCCAGGGAAATCGGATCTGCAATTTTGCAGAATTTCACAATGCCTTATGCAGTTCTGTGTCAAATTGTTTGTTTAAATCTAGTTTATTTTACCTTTTGGTCCTGGATGTACTATGAGCTGAAATATTTATATCACTGCCCCTTAGGAGTTGTGCATTTCCTTTGTTCTGCAGAAAAAAATGTGCTGACCTGCTCTATGTATATGAGTAATTGTTTTTATTTTAATTACTTGAATGCCTGTGGAAGGAGATTGGAGTGATTGGCCTATTCTCTCCTTGGTCATTTCTTTTCTCCCTTTCAACCCACAAAGTTCTTGCACTCATCACCAATGATGTTCTTGGAGACAATCTGAAAGTGGGATCTACCAGGTAAATCTATCCCTTAGAAAGGAGATGTGGGAATCATAAGATACATAAACATACCTGCTGCCCAATACAGAACTCCCCTTCTCCCAGTGAGACTCTAGGACACTGGAAAGAAAGACCCAGCTACATTCTTGTCATTGTTCTCATCTTATTTCTGAACCCCGCCATACACACACTCCTTATTACATATGGCATTCTGTTCTTAACTCACAATCTGCTGACCCTCATTCATTTATTCAGCACAATTATTGAGTTCTTATGGTAGACCAAGCAGTGAGTAAAGCAGCAAGCCTGCCCTCACTGGGGCCACAGTTGGATATGGAAAGCAGAGAACTCAGCAGTTAATACCATCATGGGGGTGACAGAGGGAATACCGTAAGAAGGGGTGCCATATGGTTCTAAGGTCTTGGAAATTATGACAGGAGAAGTGATATTCAAGGAACGACACAGATCGCTGGGGGAGGCTAGCCCAGGAAGGAAAGATGCTCCAGGCTGGAGTTGGAGTGTCATTTGCTTAAGAGATTCAACTAGGAAGGTAAAGACTGAGCTGGTATTTTCTAAAAATCTGGTTTCTACAACAATGTGTTTTCAACTGACATATGTGTTTTCAATACCAGCTCTATTTTCTCATAGCTTTTTGGTCTTGAGCAACTTATTTAACCTTTTGATGGCTCACTGTCATCCTCTATTCCTTAGGGTGGATGCAGGAGTTGAAAAAGGTAGAATATGTCAATTTCTTACACACTGGCTGACACATGGTAACTTAGTGATAAACATTAGATCATGTTCTTTATTAGTGCCATGATGATCATTATTGTTACATATTTTTATCTCCTCCTCACCCTGCCCTTACAATGTTTTCTGCTCTGTGTTGTTGTTGTTGTTGTTGCTGCTGTTGCCCCCACCCCTTAACTCAAGTGATTTGGGATCAACATCTTTCTGGAAGCCACATAACCCTGGGTCCCTTCTTTACCCACCTCCTCTTCTTCCCTCTCCATCTTCTTTCCCTTACCCTTTCACTCCTGTGGTTGACACTCCACCACAGTTGGACCCCCAGAACTGGACAAGGGATAACCTAAAAATAATGGAGTCCTGGGGATTGTTACTTCATGCGAGGACCATGTTACAAACAATGCTTGTGCGTAGCTTGCTTGGAATTCATGGTAGCATGCTCCATCACTTATAGGAGGGATGAATAGAGCATAAATTATGAGTAAAATAATATTTGTCACCTAGTTGTCAACATTGAAGAGACTCTTCAACCATGGTAATATTTCTCAGTTTCTCCACACTCCATATTTATGCTGTCATGCCTAAAGTTAGGATTCATCTCTCATCTGAACTACTGTGATGATGCCATCTCCAGTTCTCTCTCTCTCTCTCTGCTTCCAAATTTGGCTGTTCCAATCCAGCTTCCACTGGATTATCAGAATAGTTTTCTTATAAGACTGCACTGATCACATTATATCCAGGTTTGAAAACCTTCAAAGATGCCCTATTTTTTGAATAATGAGTCTGTCAGGACACCTTTCATTTCAAGGAACAAGAACAAAATCCTATTGCATTAAAGGTAGTGAGAATATATTGCTTTATCTGCCTGAAAAAGCCAGAAGTGATTTGGGCTTTGGCTGCACTTTGATTAGGACTTCAACTTTGTTTTTCGGTGACTCTCTTGGCTTCTCTCCAAATGTCTTGTTTTACTCTCTAACTGGCTTCTTCCATGCAGGTAAAATGTTGAATAAGCAGTCAGACATATCCTAGTGCATTTGTTTTTTTTCATGTAAATAATAATTTCTGGGTTCTTAGATTGCAATTCTTTGAATATGCCTTTGACATTACATCATCTAGATGTGGGGGGTGTATACAAGTCAAGGACTTCTTCAGTGGCTCCATCCTGAGCTGTGGACCCACCTCTGAAGGAATCACTGGATTTATAGAGACAAGCTCATTGCCTTAGATTTCATGTTACCTCTGAGATATATAGTTTGTTGGTTTAGGAAAACCCCTGCAGTGTAAATAAAAGGGATATTTCTCACCAAAAGAACATGAACCCTTGTGGAAGGAGGCCACCCTATCCCCCACCTGAGGATGTCATCCACGGCTTGTCATGATCGCGTTCCAACCTATGACTCCAGTTTCCCATCCTTCCTCTATTTAATTACTCCTGCCAGACTTAATTAGATGCTCAAAGTTCCCATTTCTGTGCTGTTGTGCTGGCTTGACTTTCCATGCAGAATGTGTTGCCCTGCCTCTGCTGTCTCCTCCATTCTGCCCTTCTCAGTTACAGAAACCCCTTTCTGTTCGTGAAGACCCACCTCAAATGCTACCTCCTCATGAATCCTATATTTTCCCACCTCTTTCTTCAGTGAGTAAAAAAGCACTGAAGCTGCCATCATCCAATTGGGTTTGCCTTCTAGAGCTGTCCCTTACTCAGGGAATAGCTAAGACTGCCCTTCTTGCTTTGTCTCTCTCCACTTATTCAAGGACCTGCTTTCTCTGCCTTTCATTTTTTATCAATGAAAAAGTGCCAGCTTTGCCTTGTAATTTTTTTCTCTATGTCAGTGATGTCATCTCCTATTTAAATACTTATGACAGTATTGAGTTAGATTTTTTTAAAAAATATTTTCTCATTTTAGAGTATGTGCACATATTGGGAGGAGCAGAGAAGCGGGGGAAGAGAGAATCTCAAGTAGATTCCCTGCTGAGTGCCAAGCCCAACACAGCGCTCAGTCTCAAGACCCTGAGATCATGACCTGAGCTGAAACCAAGAGTGGGATGCCTAACTGACTGTACTGCCCAGGTGCCCAGAATTAGATTTTAGAGCTGGATTTTTGGAAAACCTGGAGGGCTACTTATTTTTTCAAAGGAATGTTAAAATAATTATAGTCTAATAACCTGAAATTATTCCTTTAAGTGAATAAAAACAAATGAAGACAGCCTGCAAAAGCCAGTCCTTTGCTAGAGTCCTGGTCCCCGGGTATCAGTACGTATTTTTCTCTCATTTGCACAAAAATCTCATTCTGCAGGACACTTTTCTTTGTTTATTTTTAAATATTTTATTTATTTATTTGACAGAGAGAGAGATCACAAGTAAGCAAAGAGGCAGGCAGAGGGAGAGGAGGAGGAAGCAGGCTCCCCGCCGAACAGAGAGCCCGATGTGGGCCTCGATCCCAGGACCCTGAGATCATGACCTGAGCCAAAGGCAGAGTCTTGAACCCACTGAGCCACCCAGGCACCTGGACACTTTTATTTTTGAGAAGTCATTTGTAAATCAAATGTCATAACTCCTTTTTGTACATTTTAATCACAGAGATAAATTATATGAATTTCTTTGGTGTTTTAGTGGCCTCTACTACCTCAGATTCTTGTTGAGTCATGAATCAACTGCAACTACATGTCTGACCATATCTCTGAAAGGTCTGTTTTAATGAAGCAAAAATATTTTAGGTTGACAGATACTAATTATAACTTTTTGAAGGTTTGAGCTTTGGCTATGATGAGTTGTTGTTTTTTTTTTTTAAGATTTTATTTATTTATTTGACAGAGAGAAACACAGCTAGAGAGGGAACACAAGCAGGTGGAGTGGGAGAGGGAGAAGCAGGCTTCCTGCAGAGCAGGCAGCCCGACGCAGGGCTCGATCCAGGACTCCGGGATCACAACCTGAGCTGAAGGCAGCCACTTAATGACAGCCACCCAGGCGCCCCAGGGCTATGAGTTTTTACGAGTGTTGCATATGTGTGTTCTGATTTCCTTTTAGGGTAAAGGCATAAGAAAATGTTGACATGAAGGCATTATGAGACAAAATTATGGTGCAAAATATCAACTCCAGTGGTGAAGGAAAGACATTTTAAGAACTCCCATGGGTGCTGGGTGCCTGGGTGGCCAAGTCAGTGGAGCATCGGACTCTTGGTTATGGCTCAGGTCATGATCTCGGGGTGGTGGGAATGAGCCCTAGGTCAGGCTCTGAGCTCAGGGCAGAATCAGCTTGTCCTTCTCTCTCCCTCTCTACTCCTGCTCATGTGTGTATTCACAGATGCATACAGGATCTCTATCTCATATAAATAATATTTTTAACAAAAAGAACAGTTGCCTTTTATGTTGATTCCAAGAGTGATGGATGAAAGATTGTGAACATTTTTTTAAAAAATATTGTATTTATTTGAGAGAGAGAGAAGCACAGCCAGAGAGGGAACACAAGCAGGGGGAGCGAGAGAGGGAGAAGCAGGCTTCCGGCCGAGCAGGAAGCCGGATGTGGGACTTGATCCCAGGTCTCCGGGATCATGACCTGAGCCAAAGGCAGTCACTTAACCAACTGAGTCACCCAGGCGCCCCGATTGTGAACATTTTTAATCAGGCTTTTAAAGATGTGAGAATTTGGGTGCCTGGGTGACTCAGTGGGTTAAAGCCTCTGCCTTCAGCTCAGGTCATGATCTCAGGATCCTGGGACCAAGGCCTGCGTCGGGCTCTCTGCTTGGCAGGGAGTGTGCTTCCTACTCTCTCTCTGCCTGGCTCTCTGCCTACTTGTGATCTCTTTCTCTCTCTGTGTGTCAAGGAAATAAATAAAATATTTAAGAAAAAAAAAAGATGTGAGAATTTATATGGCTTTTAATCTCTATGTGTGTGTGTGTGTGTGTGTGTGTGTGCGCGCGTGCACGCACGCGTGTGGACTATGCTAGTTTTTTGAAATTATCAATTTCACTAGCATACCTAAAATCCAACTAATGATATAAAATCTGATTCCTGGATGTCTATGTAACATTGGGTTAAGAATGCAAGAACTAGAACAGGAAAGCATTCCATCAATGATGGAGACCTATTGGAAGAATGTAGCCGTCCATTGGAAGAAATTCCCAGTCTAGGAATGATCTAGGATCTAGGATGAGTCAAACAACAAATTAGAAAATAATAGTATGAAATTAAAAACCACAAAATCAAATATCTAAGTCTATATTGATAGGGAGAATGAATAAGTGAATGAATTGAGTAAATAAATAAAAAGAGGGACAGAGTCACCCTTCCTTATGGTAGAATATATTAGTTCTATTGTTACTATAAGAAGTTACCACACATTTAGTGGATTGAAAGGACACAAATTTCTTTTAAAACAAAAACATTTGTAAAGCCAGAGGTCAGAAGCCTGAAATGAGTTTCCATGTGCTAAAGTCAAGGTGTTTGGCAGGAGTGCATCCCTTTCTGGAAGCTCTATGGGAAAATCCATTTCTTATTTTTCCAGCTTCTGCAGACTTTCTCTATTCCTAGGCTCATGACCCACTGAATCCCCATCATTAAAGCCAGGGATGGCCAGTAGGATCTTTCTCATACCACATCATTGTGACATTAACTCTTCTTCACCCTTCTTTCCAATTTAAAGCACCTTTGTGATTACATTGGACCACTTAGATAATTGAGTACAGTCTTTCTTTTTTTCATTCAGCTGGATTAGCAACCATAATTCCATCTGCAATCTTATTTCTTCCTTGTCATGAAATCTTATATATTCACAGCCTCTGAAACATCATGAAATATCTTTGGCAGCGGGGGGGGGGGGGGTGTGTGGAAAGAACAGGGGACATTATTCTGCCTGTCACATTGAATTACACTTAAGAAATGTAAAAGGAATGCTGCAAATAGAATATCACTGTTTGGGATGCCTGGGTGGCTCAGTTGGTTGGGCATCTGCCTTTGGCTTGGGTCATGATCTTAGGATCCTGGGATTGAGTCCTGCCTCAGGGTTCTTGTTCAGTGGTAAGTCTGCTTCTCCCTCTCCCTCTGCCTGCCACTCCCCCTGCTTCTGCACTCTTTCTCTCTTTCCCTCTGACAGATAAATAAAATACTAAAAAAACAAACAAACAAACAAAAAACAGTGACCATTTGGCATATACCATTGTGGTAACTGTCACATGCATCAATTGATACTGTAGTTAGGAATGATGAGAAATAGGATATTTGCATTCCTTCAAACTGTCTACCTTCAAACAGTACTTACTAATTACAGATGTAACTTTTCATGCATAAACATGACAGATGCCATCATAATCAAATAATTAGTGAGCTATGACCTAGAATAACTGAATATGTGTGTAATTGGAGCCCCCAAAGGAGATAAAGATAATAGAAGAAAGCATTTGAAGAAATAATGACTAAAAACTATCTATATTTGATGAAAACTATAAACCCTTATATCTGAAAAGAACAATAAGCCCTTAGCAGAAGAAACATGAAGAAAATTACACCAGGCATACCATAATCACATCTCTTAAACGCATGTTAAAAAATCTTAAGAGCTGGGGTACTTGGATGACTCAGTCTGCTGGGTGTCTGACCCTTAAGTTCAGGGTCTTAAGCTCAAGCCCAGCACTGGGCTCTAAGTTGAGTGTGAAGCCTACTTAAAAAAATATCTTAGGAGTTGACAAAGAAAACACCTTATGTACATAATATCAAAGAGAAGAATAATGTTGATGCGTCAGCAGGAAAACTGGAACTCACAACAAAGCAACATTATTAAAATATTGGGTGAAAAAAAGGGCTGGATTTGTATAACCAGCAAAAAGCTATTTTGAAAATTAAGGCAAAATAAAGAATTTTATAGATAGCTGGGAGAACTCATTTCTAGTTAACTATCTCTAGAAGGAATGATTTGAAAAATATTCTCAAAACATAAAATAATACCAGAGTAAAATGTGCTTCTAAAGAAGAAATGGACAACCTTAGAAACAGTAAATAGATCACCAGCAATTATGTATACACATACACAGAGGAGACTATATATATAAAATATTTTTATCCTATTAAAGTTCATTACAAGATAATTAACTGCACTTCCCATTGAGAAGGAGTAACAGGGATCATATTTACCTCCTCCCACTGAAACCCAAAAGCAACCCAAAGATAAAACAACCAGTTTTGAAGACTTCATGTAGTCCAGGGCAGTAGTCCTTCAGGGACACAAAGCAAGACATATCCTGAAGTCATCAGAGCTCACCACCTTGAGAGTTTCCAGACCTGATAGCAGGAAAATGGAGAATAGTCCAAGCTGAAACAACTCCCTCTATTGAGGGGCTGGAACACAGAATTTCAGAAGACCAAGGCTGCTAGAATTCCCAGAGCAGAGTAACTGAGAAGAGTTAGTGACACGGAAAGAACACTCTGCAAGTCTATGAAGGGCACCTTTTAGGTTTTTACTTCCGGATTGTAAGAATGTTAATCTTTCTAAAGTTGACCTATAGATTGAAGGCAATCCAGTAGAAATCCTAGCAAAGATGTTTGTAGAAATTAACAAACTGGGGTGCCTGAGTGGCTCAGTTGTTAAGCATCTGCCTTTGGCCCAGGTCATGATCCCGGAGTCCTGAGATCGAGCCCCGCATTGGTCTCCCTGCTCGGCGGAAGGCCTGCTTCTCCCTCTCTCCCCCTGCTTGTGTTCCCTCTCTAGCTGTGTTTCTCTCTGTCAAATAAATAAAATCTTTTTTTAAAAAAAAAAAAAGGAATTAATGAACTGTTTCTAAAACTTTTAACAGAAAGAAGACCCAGAGTAGGTCGGGGGACGGCAGGGTGGGGGGGTGGGGGGGTGGTGGTGGTGGTGGTTGGCGGTGGGTGGTACTTTGAGGGGGAAAAAAAAAGAAAGAAATATGGAGGATAAACCGTGCTTGATATTAAGACTTATATTAACCTGGCATGTTTTCAGAACGCAAATGTTGTTGATGCTTTTCCTCAGAGCTTGCTTCTTTTGTGTTCATGTGAGCCAGAGATGTGGAGACATCTGTTTCCCTTCAGGGGCCTCTTTTGGTAGCAGTTTTCTGCCACAAAGTTACGCTCCCCATTTCCAAATACAGCTAACCTTATTCTCCTACTGTCTGTTCTCAAACTGTCCCTCTCTTCCTCCCCCACTCTTCTCTCTTCCCTGCCCTCCTCTCCCCCTCCCCTCCCTTCTCTCTTCCTCACTCCTCCTTTCCTCCCCTTCCCTCCCTCGTCTTTCCTTCCTCCCTTCCTCTTCCTTTCTTTTTTTCCCAAAGAAATGCTAAAAAAAAATCACAGATACCTTCAGTGTTGGGTAAATAGATGATTGATTGGCTGATTGATAGGTCTCTCTTGGAATAATTGCAGATATTTGCAGTTGTTTAAAAAGTTATTTCTTTTTTATTTTTAAAAATATTTTATTTATTTATTTGACAGAGAGAGATTAGAACTAGGCAGAGAAGCTGGCAGAGAGAGAGGAGGAAGCAGGCTCCCTGCCGAGCAGAGAGCCCAATGTGGGCCTCGATCCCAGGACCCTGAGATCATGACCTGGCTGAAGGCAGAGACTTTAACCCACTGAGTCACCCAGGAACCCTAAAAAGTTATTTCTTAAAGCTGTTAATGCTTCAGGTGGCTGAGGGCTATGGGTTCTGGAACCTAGCAAGTCTTCCATTAAACTTAATTCTCACATTGTAACTCAAAATTTCATTAATTATTTTGTGTAAATAATTGGAATTGTGATTGTTAATTTTTAAAAACTTTTATGTTATAATGATTCATTTGTATTTCTTTGATTATTTCTTCTCTCCTTTAATTATCATCTAAGCACATCCTTGCTTCTGTAAATGATCATAACTCAAAATTTACCCCAGTAGTGGATATCCACAGAAACCCTAAAATAATTGTTGGAACAAGATTAATTTTGTGCAGTTTCACAAATATTTTTTAAGCTCTCTTCTAGTTTTGGCCCTAAGTTACAAACATAAATAACCATCACTCCACAAGAAAGGAGCAGGATGACAAAAAAATGTGAATGTTAATTTTCATGGTAGTTTCTCCAGATGTATCTTCATAATGCCTTCAGTTTCAGAAGGTAATTATGAGAAGCACAATGAGACAATGTATGAATGCATGCTCTTCTCCAGGATAAAAGCCATGTGGTAGAGTATAAAGAACATGGCTTCAGAGATGACAATTCTGAGTTCTAGTCTTAGATCTACACTTCCTAACTGTGAAACTTTGCCGATCCTCTTATACTCTCTTGGCTTCTACCCTTACATCTCTAAGATGAGGACTCTTAAACATATTTCATGGGGTTGTTATGAAGGTAAAATGAGATAATCAATACTGAGAGCGCCAGCCCCAGGCAGGACAACCAGGTCAGTGTTCAGCCCCACAAATTCCCTTCCTGTAGAATGGAACAAGGGACCGTCTGAGAGGCTGCTGATCATCAAGAGAAGAGAGAAGTTGTCAGCAGTAGAACATAACAATTTATAAATATCTTACTTCACAACAAGCTCTGGGACAGCCATCATCCATGGAAATAAACAAACTCTAAGTCTGGGGCCTGTTCCCAGCTGCAGACTCCAGTGCAAATGCACCTGAACGAGTAACGTGTTCTGCAGATGACGTACCAACCCTTGACTGCAGTCTGGGTCCATCTGCTGAGCAAGGCCAGCCACCCCACCCAAAAGAGGCCCACAAGGACTTCTACAGATCATCTCCTGGAAAGGGTGAACTTTGCGTACTTGCAAGGTGTGTTAGGCAAAGCCCTTGTTCCAGTTATTGAGTGGGCTATGAAAGATGCAGGTGAGTTTCTCTATGCATCTTTAGAGCTCATCAAGTCCTTAACTCCTCTTTTAGCAAAAGTGAAAACTGATTTCACAAAGGAGAAGCGTGACTTTCCCAAAGTCTCACAGGCAGGCCTCAGACCTCTTTCTCTTTAATCCGGCACATTTCTGCTTTGCAGCGTGCTGCTCAGTAAGGCGTTTGTTGAAGTGTTTTCTTCTTAGGGTTTATAGAACGGGAATGGAATGAAAGGGATGGTAAGCATGCCCCAGATCCCTCCAAGACCCACTCGATATCCTCACATGCTGAGAATTGTTCTGGATTCTTGTACATTCAGTCTGATGTTTGATTGCTAAATCAGCCACTTGTGGCTTTTCTGTCTCCATCCACTCTGATCCTTTGAATTCTTGTAAGATTTCAGTGAGACAGTGATGCAAATACATACTTCCATCCACTCACTTATTCTTAACAGGTAATGCTGATCAGTTGTGGTCCTTGTTCTGAGTCAGGAAACTACCTAAAATATTGTCTTAAGACCATCCTCTTGGAAGCTAATGCATATGAGAAACATTTCCATCACAAAGAGAAATGCACTTCTCTTAGATAATGTTGCCTTTTGAAGCAAACTCAGACACACATACAGTATCACTATAGTGTAACAGTGCATTTAGGACTTTGGCATGTAGTAGGTAGTCAATTATTTGCTGAATGGAAAGACAAATGCAAGGGAATGAACGTGGTGGGTGTTAGATGAGTTTCATCAAATGACAATAGCTCTTCTAGAATTTCTCAAATATAAAAGAATTATCTCAAATATAAATTTCTGACAAGATAGAACACCAGCAACTCAGAGAGGAAGGGAACAAGTGGACAAAGTTTTCATTTGGTGGTTATAATGAAAGCAGGAATACTTTTCAGTAGAAGGAAAATTTAAACATCAGACATTCAGTGAGGTGGGAAACCTATAAAATGTTTCCCTACTTACTGGCCCCCCAAATCGACATGCTTTATGTGGATTTGTAATCATGAATAACTCCTAGAACAGTCTCTAAAACACACTTTGGATCTTGCCTATCTATTTTCTCATAATTAATAAAACATTGAGAAAAGAAATTGTCCACTATGTTTTGTTCCCTTTTTGTAAGTCTTTGAAATATATATTATTAGATTATACTGTGCTTAAAGAAAACTGTTAGCTTCTTACAGTGGTTAGTGGAATTGGCTGCTTCTCTCACTTTGGGGTGAATACAGAAATCACGGAGGGAAATAGGATTTGTGGAAAATGCTGCTGCTCTTTAATACAATGATACTTATTCTCAAGTGTGGTCAAAAGCCAATGACTCATCTTTTTTTTTTTAAGATTTTATTTATTAGAGAGCAGGAGTGGGCAAGGGGTGGGTGGAGGAGCAGAAGGAGAAGGAGAAGCAGACTCCCCATTGAGCAGGGAGCCTGACTCGGGGCTCCATCCCAGGACCCTGGCTAATGACTCATCTTTATAACAAAACTCCCTAAGGAATCCCAGCTGACTCAAAGATGCACTGGAGACCTATGGAAGTCACCGTCTGGATTTCCCATCAGACAGCCTCTTCACAAATGGTTACACTGTTTTGTTCTGTTGTTTTTTTTTCCAAGTAATTCTGCTTAGAGAATTTTATCCTGAGTTTTTAGAGAAGAGGAAGGAAAATATTTTAGGTAGAAATCCAGTGATAGAAACGAATGAGCAAGTTCTTAGTTGAATGGTTCAGGATAGGAGATGGGAGTGGGCTGTTGTTCTGGAAAGAACACCGAGCTTTGGAAAGTTAGCAACCTGAGTTCTAGTCCAGGCTCAGCTTATTCTCTTTTAGTAACTACTTCCTCTCCAAGGATCTCAATTTTTCCATCTGTAAAACTGAAGGATTTTATACAACCACTGTGGAACATTCTTTGGAACATTCTCCTACAGTTGATTATATGTATACCCTGTGGTCCAGCAATTCTACCAAGTATATACCAACAGGAATAATTAAATGTGTGCAGCAAAAGATGGACCCAGGAGAGTTCATAGCAGTATGACTTGTAATAATAAAAACTTGGAATACCCCAAGTGTCCATCAACTCTAAAATACGCTGTAGTCATTCAATAGAATAGTATGCAGCAGCGAAAAGAGAAACCTCTAGAGAATTTCATAATGTTGAGAAAATGTTCCAGGCACAGAACGTTTTGTGCTGTTTGATGCCACTTATGTACAGTTCAAAAATAGGCAAAATTAATTTACAGTGCAAGGAATAGTTCAGAATTAGATCTGGATTAGAATTTTGAATTTGAAAATTAATGGCTATGGGGTTATGGACCAGTTATCTTACCTCTCCAAGTTTTTGATTCCCAGTCTGGCACATAAAACATGTAACACAAGGTCTCTCATATTAAAATATATATATATATATATATATATATATATATATATATATATATATATACACACACACACGAGGAAAATAGTAAATGTTGCTATTAGTATGTTATTCTAGGATTAAAAAGGAATTCCTAAATCTGCTGCTGTGGGTCTCTAGCCTGTCCCCTACCACAAACATTTTATCTTTTCTCCCTTCTGTCCCTCTTCTCATCCTCCTGGCCACTTGTTTTGCCCTCTTTTTATTCATTCATCCCAGTGTTTCCTTGTTGGTTTTGCTCTTTCTGAGGCTCTGTATGGTCCCCCACAGATATAATTCCCTCCAAAGTTCTTCCAAGACCAAAGAAAGTGGCTGACATTTCATATCTTGCTCTCTCCAACTATCATTCTTCCATTTTCCATGTGCAATCGTGGAAGCCCCAAGCCATGCTAGCATGAACACGGGATAATTCCATGTGGACTGATTCCTGGACTCAATGCACACACATTTCATGTCATGTAAGGAAAAGTAATAACATCCATACTAAGGCTCACTGGACATGTGAAGTGCTGTAAACCCTCCACCCCTCAGTCAGCCTGCTGTCGACCACTCTCTCCCACTGTCATAGCCCAAATCTCCTAAATAAGGGTTTGTTGTTTTGGTTGTGGGCATTGTCCATGGGCACTGGTCATGGGCATCATCCATCATTTTCCACCAGCAATTTTTTAAGGTGTAAATCATATCCTATATCTTTGTTGAAACCCCATCAATAAGAGCCCAACAGAATTGGAATTGGAATAAAACCTAACTCCTCACCGTGACCTCCTCTCATTCTCTCCCTTTGTTCTAGTGGCCTTATTTCTGTTTCTCACGTATGTTACACTTATGCCCAACTCAGAGATTTTTGCATATGCCAACCGCTTAGAAGAACTTTTCTCCCAGAAGATTTCCTGGAAAGCTCCTTTATAATCACTCAAGTCTAAGGATGACCTATCAAGAGAGGTTTTTCCCAAGAGCAGCCCAAAGTAATCTTTACCTTGCCCCAAATTACTACCATATCACTAACCTCTATCTGCCTTAGTGTTTTTGTTGCGTTAACATGCTTACTGGTCTGAATGTCGGGGTGAGGGTGTTAATGTGGTTTATAGGTGATGCCAGAGATATTGGTGATGCTGGCGTAGTTATTTAATGGTGGTGTTTTTGTGGTCTGGGTTTTTGTTGCTCCTACTCGTGGCTAATTTGGTGACTCCATGATCCATCAGAAGAACTGATGTTACTAATAAAAGCAGTGCGGCTTCAGACACCTTCCTGTTCTCATAGTTGATTCTGACATGATCACGTTCACTGGCTTCTGCTCATGGTGTCAAGCCATTTTTCAGGTTTTATTTGAGAATGAGAATTTTACAAGTTTCTCCCACATCCTTTATAGGCTTTAGTATGATCTGAGCAAAGAATTCTCTGAAAAGGAGTAATATTCCTAGCAGGTTTCTAGAATATTAACATGAGTGTAAACAGCTGAGTTCCAGCTGATTATTTTTTCCCCTGAATGTGGTACTTCCTAGGTAGAATAAAAATACCTTTTTTTGTTATCTTTAAAAGTTTGCTTGGCTTTATTTGTATTCTAGTTCCAAATCACCCAAGTTCTCCCAACATTGAGAGATAATAATTTTCTGCCATGCATTAAAGGCAATGCATAGACGTACTGAGTCCCTAATAAATGTATGCATCCCCTAAATTTCAGCATTTAAAAACACTTTGTTGGTGCTATGTTTATTGATTATTTACCATGTAAATATGTTCTTAGACAGAAACTGCATGTAACAATTCCTCCAGACTGTTTTCCCTTCCTTAAAAGCAAGCACAGCTTTATGAAAAAACCAGCTTGGCATTGAGGCATAGTATAAATGTTTGGGAGTTTGACCTGAACTCGGGTTTTGGTTTAACACAGAAGAGCTGTTAGCCACTGACAAATTATTTTACCTCTTTGAGCCACAATTTTCTTGGCAGTACAATAAGAGACCTACCTGCTTTGTATTTTGGTTCAGTTATTGGAGGATTTGAGTGAGTATTAAATTCTTGGTCATTCAATAAATGTCCATTCTCCCCATCAGTGACAGGATGCCCTAATCATAGCCTTTCCTTGGAATGCCGGGCAGGGAGGGGGCTGCTGGTCTTTCTGTTACCCCTTGAAGAACACCCTTTCCTAGTTTTTCAGTGACTCTAGGGAGTACTTAATTTAAGCTCAATGAAGCCTATGATGGAAATCTCTGCCCACTGGGGAGAGGAATGAGCTTTCAAGCAATTATGCAAATATGGCCACATGCTTTTTCTCTAGACCCAACCACAACATGAGTGCAGATGAATCAATGTGGACACTGTTGGCAAATGGAACGTTTTCTTCTGTCCTTCCTGAAAAATAAGAATTTGTGCCTGAGATTGCAACTCAGTTCAGCTGTATGAGCAGGATGGAGATGAGGGCCAGCTGAGTTATCTCTGTTCTATTTCAAGTAATTATCTCAAAAAGTCTGATTATCAAGGATAGAACAAAGGTCCTAAGGTGACAGAGGTGATAGAGGTTCAGGGAAAGTTTGTGGTGTGTATTACTCCATGGTAAATAGTACGAGAAAATGCATCATGTATTACCTGTCAAACTCGGGCCCCTGGGCTACTATTAAATTTGTCTCTTAGATTTCAATGAAAGCAGACTCCTGCTCTGTATTCAGAAGGGGTGAAGGACTCTCTGCAACTGTGAATTTTTTATTCATCGGTCAAGTAGGGTTGGAGGAGGGACCATTTATATTATATATATATATATATATATATATATATATACACAAATATATTATTATATATGTTATATCTCATCATAGATATCATGTGAATATTGTACCTGTATATGTCTGTATACTATCCAAACTATTGAGTGACCATGGAGGAGCCATTTCTAGGAGCCTACAGTCTCTCATTTGTACAAAGGGAATAAGTTATTTGAAAGTTGCCAGTTAAGGGTAAAATGCTTTAAAATTTAAGAGACTATTTGCGTAACTATTACTATCAAAGTCATACTCATTTAAGTAATAATTTGAATTTGTTAATTCATTTTTCCAATGAATTTTTTCCTGTTTTTATTTTTTATTTTATTTTTTTATTGTTACTTAATTTTTTCCCCCAGTGTTCCAAGATTCATTCCCCATTCCCCACACCCAGTGCTCCACACTTTAGGTGTCCCCAGTACCCACCACCAGCCTCTCCCATCCCTCTACCCCCCTCCCTCCAAGTCCCTCAGTTTGTTTCTGTGTCCAAAGTCTCTGTTGTTTCGTTTCTCTCCCTGGATTACCCTACTTCCCATTTACTTTCCTTCTCCCACGGTCCTCTAGGTTACCCCTCATGCACCGCAAGTAAGTGAAACCATGTGATACTTGACTTTCTCTTCTTGGCTTATTTAGCTCAGCATAATCTCTTCCAGTCCAGTCCATGTTGCTACAAAAGTTGGATATTCATCCTTTCTGACGGAGGCATAGTATTCCATTGTATATATGTACGACATTTTCTTTATCCATTCATCTGTTGATGGGCATCTTGGATCTTTCCACAGTTTGGCTATTGTGGCCATTGCTGCAATGAACATTGGGGTACATATGGTCCCTCTTTTCACTACATCTGTATCTTTGGGGTAAATGCCCAGTAGTGCAATTGCAGGGTCATAGGGTAGCTCTATTTTTAATTTTTTAAGGAATCTCCACACTGTTTTCCAAAGCGGCTGCACCAGTTTACATTCCCACCAACAGTGTAAGAGAGTTCCCCTTTCTCCACAGCCTCTCCAACACTTGTTGTTTCCTGTCTTGTTAATTTTGGCCATTCTGACTGGTGTAAGGTGGTATCTTAGAGTGGTTTTGATTTGAATTTCCCTGATAGCTAGTGATGCTGAACATTTTTTTATGTGTCTGTTAGCCATTTGTATATCTTCTATGGAGAAGTGCCTCTTCATGTCTCTTGCCCATTTTTTTTTGATGTGTTCATCTTCTTTTTGGGTGTTGAGTTTGAGTAGTTCTTTATAGATCTTGGATACCAGCCCTTTGTCTGTAATGTCATTTGTAAATATCTTCTCCCATTCTGTGGGTTGTGTCTTTGTTTTGTTGACTGTTTCCTTTGCTGTACAGAAGCTTTTTATTTTGATGAAGTCCTAGAAGTTCATTTTCGCTTTTGTCTCCTTTGCCTTTGGAGATGTGTCTTGAAAGAAGTTGCTGTGGCCGATGTCAAAGAGGTTACTGCCTATGTTCTCTTCTAGGATTTTGATGGATTCCTGCCTCATGTTGAGGTCTTTCATCCATTTCGAGTTTGCCTTTGTGTGTGGTGTAAGAGAATGGTCTAGTTTCATTCTTCTATACGTAGCTGTCTAATTTTCCCAATGAATTTTTACTGAGTGCATGTTATGCATTGAGAACCATACTAGGTACTGGCATAAATTATTGAACTAAAGATATAAAAATCACCACTTTTTGAAGATCACATTCTTGCATAGGGACACAGACAACAAATAAAATGTTTATATATATATATAGCAAGACATGTGTGTATATATATACTTATATATGTGCTATGTATATATATATTAAATACATCTACTTTGTACCTGTAGATGTACATAACTGTTTATATATGTACAGCCACACAAACCACATAGTGTACTTACTATAAGTTTGATGGGAAAATATTGAACAAAGTTAGGTTTCCTAAGAAAAGAGTATTTGAGCTGAGACTTGAGTTGAGTTTCTTGAGTATGGAAGAGCCAAGCTCAAAGCCCCAGTAAAGAGCTGTGTCAAACTCCCTGGAGAAACTATGTAATTGACACAATCAGTGTGGCTTAAGTAGGAGGAGGGTTTTAAGGACGGTATACAGGACCAGAGTCTGCAAGATCTCGGTGTTCTGGTCTCTCTCTGAATGTAATTCGCTCAGAAACCTGGGGTGAACCTGGATTTCTCTCCAGAACCTTTTTTTTCCCCAAAACTGGGAAAAATACCTAGTCTACCTGTCTCAAAGGTATTTATGAGGATCATTTGGGTATAGCATAATTGCATTCTGAAATGTGTACCAGTCCTATGTGGAAGCCAGATGTTTTAAAATAAATCATGTATTTCCTCAGTGGACTATAAGCATCAATAATGTTTTATTTGCCAGACCAGATATCACATACAGCAACCAGGTTGCATCTTGTCGGTGTCTTGTAAGTTCACTGTTACACGTATAGAAGCCTCTCTATTGAAGAACTTTCAAGTAAGTGAAGCCATGTGATACTTGACTTTCTCTGCTTGGCTTATTTCACTCAGCAGAATCTCCTCCAGTCTGGTCCTTGTTGCTACAAAGGTTGGATATTCATCCTTTCTGATGGAGGTGGTTTCACTTCCTTTTGGAGCATAAGGAATAACATGGAGGATACTGGAAGAAGGAAAGGAAATGTGAACTGGGGTAAATTAGAGATGGAGATGAAGCATGAGAGACTGTGGACTCTGAGAAATGAACTGAGGGTTTTCAAAGGAAGGGGTGTGGGGGATAGGTGAGCCTGGTGGTGGGTATTCAGGGACGGACTGTACACTGGTGTGGGGCATAAAAATGAATCTCAGAACACTGAAAAAATAAAATAAATTATTATTTAAAAAAAGAAGAACTTTCAAATGATATGTGTTCATAGGTATTAAAGCTGCCACCAGAATGAAAGCGAAGTGACCATGTCCACCACACGCAGATGAAACAGTCCCATGATTCATGTTGGTCTCATTTATTCTTATTTTTATTAGTTTATGCCATATGCACTGCTTGAAGTGGCATACTTTTACAAATATCTTATGATGAAAATGCCAAAATGCAGACGTCTTTGAATATGTATTTTAGGAGAGTGGACAAAAACAAAACTAAGATTTAGAATTAATGCTGTCTGCATCGCTACTTCTCCTTTGAAAGTTTACATATGTGCTCAGCTGTATTGCTACACATGTTTACAAGTGTACTTCTCTACAGCTACTTAGAAGCCAGCCTTCCTTAAAAGATTCACCCATGCTCACTTTTCGGACTATGGTGGAAATCGTGGACATGCACAAATAGGGACTGCCTTTAGGTGTGTGTGGTGCATTGAATAATGGCTACCCCCAAATCTCCCTGCCCTAATTCCAAGAATCTATGACTATGATATAGTAACGGGGATTTTGTAAATGTGTTGGTATTCAGATAAAGATGAAGAACTGATCTAAATAACTGGAGTGAGTTCCAGATGTAATCACAATGAACCTTCTAAGAGAGGTAGGAGGAGATTTGACCACAGAGACACAAGAGGAGAAGGTGATGTGATGATGAAGAGAGACATTTAAAGATGCTAAACTACTGGTTTTGAAGCTGGAGGAAGGAACACCAGTCTAGCACTTGGAATGACCAAAGAAATGGATTCTCCCCCAAGAGCTTCCTGAGGGATTACAGCCAAACTGACATCCTGGCTTTGGTCCAGTGAAACTGTTTCAGACTTCTGACCCCAAGAACTGTAAAAGAATACATGTGTTGTTTTAAGCCCTCAAGTTTGTGGCAGTTTGTAACATCACCAGTAAGAAATCAATACAGTGTGACTCTCAAACTACTGGCAACAACATCATGGGAGAGGCAATTTACGAAGATAATGGTGGGCTAAACTCTGTTCAGCAAAATTCAGACTCAACAGACCCAGGATCTTTAGAATGTCTGCTCTACTTTCAGTGTATCAGAGGGCAGAAAATATCTGTTCTGGAAGCAGATGAAACCAGATTAATGTCCCAACTCTACCTAAAATGGTACAATTTTCAATACATTGCTTAACTTCTCTGGGCCTCAGTGCTCTTGTCTATAAAAGGGAGTTAATAATAATACCTCTACTTACAAGGTTTAGGTCAAAACAAGTTGGAATAATGTATGCTTAGGGTGTAGCCTAGTTTTTAGCATACATTATGTACCAGGAACATGTTAACTGTTTATTTTATATAAATATGTGTAATATACATATACATGCATATGTGTACATATATACATATATAAAATGTATACATATAAATGTATAGTAGGTAGGTAAATAAACTATAAGTAGATAAAAATAGATAAGAATCACTCTAAATGACCTTTGTTTTATATTAGCCTGGCCAGTAGAAATATAATGTGTACTACACATATCATTTTAACTTTTCTAGTAGCTACATTAAAAGAAAACAAAAAGAAACCAGTGAAATGATTTTAATAATACACATTATTTACCCAATATATCTAAAATAGTGTTATTTCAACATGTTTTTCACATAAAACTATAAATATTTTGGATTCTTTTTTTAATCTTTTTTTTAAAGGATTTTATTTCTGATTTGACAGAGAGATCACAAGTAGGCAGAGAGAGAGGAGGAAGCAGGCTTCCCGTTGAGCAGAGAGCCCAATGCGGGCCTCCATCCCAGGACCCCGAGATCATGACCTGAGCCGAAGGCAGAGACTTAACCCTCTGTGCCACCCAGGCGCCCATATTTTGGATTCTTTTCAAAGTTCTTTGAAATCTAGTGTGCATTTGTCCTTAAATCAACCAACCTATCTGGTGTCCCTAGGGCTGTCTAGGTATTAGCCCTATAAGTCACTCATAGTAGAAAACCCTTTCATCCTGGGCAAACTGAGGCAATAGATTAGCTCACCAATACAGCACATCTTACTTTGAACATTAAATTGCCATTAGAAATAGTTGATCTCTATCCAATTTGAAAATTGGAAAAGGAAATTCACATATTAAAATTCTTCCAAGTATACTTGAAAGACTTTCAATAATTGAGTATCCATTTTAACTTAAAAGAAATTAAAATGAATTTAAGAATTGTAAATGTAGTTCCTGAGTTTAGTAGTCCTAGATTCTTTGGCTGGATGAATAATCAAATCGACATGAGACAGATTAATAGGAAAAAACAAATATCTCCAATGTATGGGAGCTCAAAGAAATGTGAGACTCAAAGAAGTGACTAAAGCCGGCAGCTTTTATACCTTTTAAACAAAGAGACAATTATTTGTGAGGATTCAACAACGGTGTTTGGGCTTGGGCTATCAAATTAATGAAAAAATAACAAAGTTTGTTTATATAGACTTGCGGGCCCTAAATTGCCTGTTTCTCACAAGAAGGATGCCTTCCACCCTCCAGGTACAGGGAGTCAATCCTTCACGTGGGGAGTTTATTTTCTGCTTTCAGGGGGACGAAGGAGAGTCAGAGAGTCCTTCTCACACCAGCTGTTTAAGTAATTTTAATACAAAATAATCAGTGTGCCAAAGTGGTATGTGTGGGGACGACCTGCCCCCAAACCCGTCAATGGCTATGTTTCAAATGTACAGATAGTGGCTGCTACATTGGGCAATGCTGTTTGCTTGCTATAAAATTATATACCAAATAGTCTGGCCTCTTCTCCCAGTTTATTCAAGTGCCATTCCAGCACTGAGCTCGGGGATTTGTTATTAGTGTGTATGTTTCTGTGTTTAATGTTCCTACAGAGCTCCGTGCAACAGGGTAACCACTGCTTTCAAGATGTAATATTCTGCACTGCAGCTTTATAAAGGGCTGGCTTAAGAAACATTTATTTGAAAAGAGATATTTGGAAGGAATGTGGTGACAAAGGCACAGAGCTGGGAAATAGTGAAGGGTGATGGTGGGAAGGACATATGAAGTAAATAAGGCATGGGGCCATCCAGCCACTCTGTGATAGAAGTACAAGGACAAAGTCAAGAGCCAGGAGACACAGAGGCCATGCTAAAGAGTTAGTCTTTTTTTTTTTTTTTTCTGGTCTGACTTCACAGTCAGACATCACAGGCTGAACCTTTAGAAACCCCCCCCCTTAGTCTGAATGCTACATTAATTATAGCAACAGTAATATAGTAACACATAGCTAAGGCTGAAACAAATTCTGAAGGATAAGAATTAAGTGATCCAGCAAAGGCAAATGCATATAGCTTCAGCTTAATGCAATAGTGGTTTATAAAGGTAACAGACAAGGTAGAAATTGAACTGTCTCTAGGGACAGGAGGTATCCACTTATGGTCCCAGAAAACCATAGGAATTTTAGGGAGTACAAATAAAGCCAGGGCCCTGCAAGACTTGCAGAATCCAGGCAATAAGTGGGGGGAAAAATATCTCCCTGTGAGTCCAATGAAGTAGCAAGAAAGTGTGTCTTCTGCCCATGCTCATGGAGAAAAACAAACAAAAAAACCCATCTACAATGAGAAATTAAAAAATCTAGCATGTGCCATGCATGCATATTGGATTAGAATGTGTTATTCACATGAAGCAAGGTCACAAGTGAGGAAAATAATGCAAAAAACACTCTAAGACCATTGTGAACTCCACTGTTTTGGCAGAAACAAATGAAGGAAACCACACTGTGGAGACACTTCCAAAATCCAAGGGATCTATCCTCTCATTGACAGAAGGGATAGAGTGTGGGGGGAAGGACCACCACTGAAAATAAATACATAATCCAAAAATACAAATTACTTGAGGAAATGATCTACCCACATGGGAGATCAATGGAAACAACAAAGCAGAAAATTAATACCCCCAAGAAACTGAAATTGCAGAATATAAGAAAGAGGATAGCAAATAAAGACATTTTAAATGATTAAAGCAACATAGAAGCAAACAAATTAAAGTAGAAGAACAAGAAATTACCAGAAAGAAAAAAGAATAATTAGAATTAGGAAAAAGCACAGTTATAAACGAGAAACTGCATATAATCTTAACTTAAGAAAAATCACACTAAATAAATTTGTTATAGCTGAAGAGAGAAGTAAAGAATTGGAAGATGAAGTGACATTGCCTAAATTACAAAACAGAGATATACATAGATATAATTAAAAAAGAGGTGGGGTTAAGAGTCATGGAACAGAAAATTAAAAATTTCAATATTTTATGTTGGGGATTTATTAACTATTGACAGTAATGTATGGTGCATAAAAGGTACTCTAAAAATATTTGTGGAAGTAAGGAAGGAAAAAGAGAGAAAGAATTAATAGAAGTCCCAGAGGAGAAAAGAAATAATGACAAAGAAGTGAAAATTAAAGAGATAAGCTGTGATTTTTTTTTCAGAGTGGAGAGAGATAGGATACATCCGCTTATTTATTTTTAAAGATTTTCTTTATTTTGACAGAAACACAGCTAGAGAGGTAACACAAGCAGGGAGAGTGTGAGAGGAAGAAGCAGGCTTCCTGCCAAGCATGGAGCCCAATGCAGGGCTAGATGTAGAGCTTCTGGGATTGTAACCTGAGCTGAAGGCAGACACTTAAGGACTGAGCCACCCAGGTGCCCTGGAGACATGTTTAAAGAAACATAGGGGGACGCCTGGGTGGCTCAGTTGGTTGGGCGACTGCCTTCGGCTCAGGTCATGATCCCGAAGGCCCCGGGATCGAGTCCCACATCGGGCTTCCTGCTCCGCGGGAAGCCTGCTTCTCCCTCTCTCATTCCCCCTGCTTGTGTTCCCTCTCTGGCTCTGTTTCTCTCTGTCAAATAAATAAAATATTTAAAAAAAAATAGGAAGTCCTAAAGAGGTAATAAAAAGATAACCAAAGTTCTCCTCATGAATTTTGGAGACTAATATTGATTAAATTATCAGTTAAGAATGCATAATGGAGGGGCTCCTGGTGGCTCAGAGGGTTAAGCCTCTGCCTTCAGCTCAGGTCATGATTTCAGGGTCTCTGCTCAGTGCGTAGCCTGCTTCCCCCTCTTTCTCTGCCTGCCTGTCTGCCTATTGGTGATCTCTCTGTCTGTCAAATAAATAATATCTTTTAAAAAAATGCATAATGGAGACTAAGATATTTAGCTCTGAACCACAGTGACAAAATGAATTATTAAATTTCATGTGATATAGCTAACACAGTGATTAGGTAGAAATTTATAGCCTTCATTAAGAAAAGAAGATTAAAAATAAATGAGAGGAGGAACTCCTGCTACTTATGACAACGTGGAAGAAACTGGAGAACATTATGCAAAGTGAAATGAGCCAGATACAGACAAATTCTGCATGATCCCATTCATATATGGAATCTAAAATGCTCAAACTCATAAGAACGCAGAATAGAGTGGTGGTTGCCAGGGGCTGGGAAGTGGGGGAAATAGGGAGATTTTAGTTTATTTTAGTTTAGTTTATTATTTTATTTTAAAGATTTTATTTTATTTTATTTTAAATATTTTATTTATTTGACAGAGAGAAACAACAGCCAGAGAGGGAATACAAGCAAGGGGAGTGAGAGAGATAGAATCAGACTTCCTGCAAAGCAGGGAGCCCAATGTGGGACTTGATCCAGGGACTCAATCCAGGGACTCCAGGATCATAACCTGAGCTGAAGGCAGACGCTTAACAACTGAGCCACCAGGTGCCCTAGAAATAAGGAGATTTTAGTTAAAAGCTACAAACTTTCAGCTGCAAGATGGAGAAGTTCTGGGGGGTCTAATGTAGGCTGCGATAAGTATGATTAACAATACTGTTTGTATACTTGAAATTTGCTAAGGTGTTGTTTCTTAAGTGTTCTCACCTGGTGAGGGAGGAAGAACATGGTACCTGGGTGTAGTGATGGGCATGTTCATTAGTTTGATTGTAGTGGTTGTGTACATCGAAACATCAAGTCATACGCTTTACATACAATTTTTGTCAAAATAGTGCCTCAATAAAACTGAAAAAAAATGTGATGTACATTGACTTTAAAAATTAGAAGAAGATAAATATAAAAAGACAGAGCAGAGCATAAGAAAAATGAAAATACAGAAGCAACTGAGCTTAATCTTGAAAAAACTACCTACTAAAAAGGATGAATTTCTCCCTTTATGTCCCATCTCACAGAAAAATAAGTTAAAATAGATTATAGTCCTAAATGTCAGAGCTAAAACTATAGAACTTCTGGGAAAAAAAAAAAAAAACAAGGGGAATTCTTCATGATCTTGGATAGAGTCCTTAGATATGACATCAGAAACATAGTCCAGGGGTGCCTATGTGGCTCAGCTGGTAGAGCATGTGACTCTTAATCTTGGGTTTATGGGTTTGAGCCCCACATTGGGTGTTGAGGTTATTTAAAAATAAAATCTTTAGGGGATTCCTGGGTGGCTCAGTTGGTTAAGCGTCAGCCTTCGGCTCAGGTCATGATCCCAGAGTCCTGGGATCAAGTCCCATATTGGGCTCCCTTCTCACTGGGGAGTCTACTTCTCCCTCTGCCTGCAGCTTCCCCTGCTTGTACTTTCTCTCCCTGACAAATAAATGAATAAAATCTTAAATAAGAAAAAACATAAAATCTTAAAAAAACAACAAAAAAGATGAAAAACACGGTCCATAAAAGAAAAAAAAAGTAACAAATTAGATTTTATCAAAATTAAAATGCTTTTACTTAAACATAAACTTACCATAGGATCCAGCAATTCTACTCTGAGGGACATACCCAAAAGAAATAAAATCATTTGCCACACAAGTTTGCATGTGAACGTTCATAACAGCATCATCTTTTTGTAATTTTATTTTAACTCCGGTGTAGTTTCAGATATGCAATATAGTGATTCAGCAGTTCCGTATATAACTCAGCATTTATCCAGATAAGTGTCCTCTTAATCCCCATCACCTATTTCCCCCATCCTGCCACTCACTTCACTTCCCCTCAGGTAACCATCTGTTTGTTCTCTACAGTTAAGAGTATGCTTTTTGGCTTCTCTCTCGCTCGCTCGCTCGCTCTTTTTTTTCCCTTAGCTCACATTCCACATGTGAATGAAATCATATGGTATTTGTCTTTCTCTGATTTATTTTGCTGAGCATTATACTTACGCTCTTGCTCCATTTGTGTTGCAAATGGCAGGATTTTATTCTTTCATATGACTGAGTAATACTCCACCGTATATGTATACCACATCTTCTTTATCCAGTCATCTGTCAGTGGATACCTGGGCTGCTTCCATAATTTAATGACTATAAATAATGCTGCAATAAACATAGGGGTGCATATATCCTTTCAAATTAGTGTTTTGTATTCTTTGGGTTAATACCCAGTAGTGAAATTACTGGATCATATACTAGTTCTATTTTTAATTTTTTAAGGATCCTTTATACTGTCTTCCACAGTGGCTGCACCAATTTGCATTTCCACCAGTAGTGCAGGAGGGTTCCTTTTTCTCCACATTCTTGCCAGCACTTCTTTCTCATTCATAATAGCATCATTAATAACAGCCCAACACAGAAACAGTGAAAATGTATCTGAGTTGGTGAATGGATAAACAAAATGCAATATAGTCATATAGTGGAATATTATTTAGCAATAAAAAGGAATGGGCAATTGGTATGTGCTACCAAGTGATTAACCCTTAAAACATGCTATGTCAAAAAAAAATCAGACACAAAATACCAAATAATGATTGTTCCATTTACACAAAATGTCCACAAAAGGTAAGCCTACAGAGAAAGACATGGGGGTGTTTTTTTGGAGTGATCAAAATGTTTGAAATCTGTATTGCAGAGTAATGGTTGTGCACTTCCATAAGTTTACTAAAATAATTGATTTATATGCTTAAATTTGATGAATTTTATGGTATATAAATTATATCTCAATAAAGCTATTAAAGTCACAAAAATGCAAACCATAAGGGGAGAGATGACTAAGTTTGGGTTTACATTTTTATAAATAATGTAAATTATTTGATATATATTAAATTTGATATATATTAAAATACAAAACTACTATATATAGCTCCCAAGGACATAGACTGATAGGATGGCATTCTTGAGGACTCTCAGTTTCTATGCCCCAGATCTGAAGAAGGAAGAGTGGAAGAGAAGATTTGGAATTGCTGGTCTAAGTCATGTCATTTAGAAGCTGTAGAAGTCACTGCCCAAGTCTCCTATTTCTTTCCCACCTGTAAAATGGCCTAACACCATTTTCTTAGTGAAGATTATGTGATGCAGTATATTGGATGAATATTTAGAAAAATTAAAAAAAAAACTATCATGTATAAAATATTAAATTGTAGTTGCTGGTATCGTTAGGTAATTTCTATGTGCCAGGGATTTAGTATTTTTTTTTAGGCATGTTACATTGTGTCATTTCATTAAAGCCTCAAAGGACACAGAGATAAGTAATAATATGTAATAATAAGTAATATGGACAAGTAATATCTGCATTTCTCAGCAACGATAAACAGTTACTGCTCCTGGTTACTGGGTAACATATGGCCTGCATTCGGTTTTGTTTAGATTTGCTGGAATCCAAGTGGCAAATTACTTTGATGCTTTATCACCGAAAAAAGAAAAGTAGGCACAGTCTCCAAGTTTGAGGACTGACTCTTATGTGGAGGCTTATCAGGAATGTGTTAGTCACTTGAGGAATCCCAGCTTGGCTGGAAATGTCCATAGCAGAGGGTTCTTCAAGGGCCCACTCACCTGGGCATTGCCGTGCCATTATCCCACCATCACATAGCACTCATGTAGAGCTCATCTTTGTCTTTACAAACCCCCCTCTTTTTATTTTTTTTGTTTAAGATTTTTAAGTAATCTCTGCACCCATTGTGGGGTGAACTCCCCACCCTGAGATTAAGAGTCCCATGCTCTACTGACTGAGCCAGACAAGCACCCCTCCAAACCCACTTTTTAAAACTCTTTTCCCCATCATTTCCCACTGTACTCTTGGGACGCTAAGTCCAGAGATTTGAATTCATCTCCGTAATGAATCCCAAAGACCTAGTGAGTCTTCATCTTACATGTTTCTGGTTCCATCTCCTTTCCTGTGTCATAAAACTAAATGAAATTTTTGTTTCTTCCTTACCCACAGTTTCATAGCTGCTTTCAAACTTCTTGCCACCTGCGGTCTTTCCTTTATCTTCAATCTTCATCCCAGACTTTAGTGCTAGACAGATATTTCCAAAATGTCATGGCAGTGTGTCATCTTCCTGCCCGTTTCTGCCCATTGCATTTTAGGTCTATCAAGATGAAACAGAATGTTAGAGGCCAGTTAGTAGATGCCCTTTCTTAAATAAAATATTCTTAAGATCTATAATTCCACAGCTTTTGGACTTAACTCTCTTTTCACCAAAGTGGAGTTGGCTGATAACCAGATAGTAGGTTCAGAGAAGGTGAGGCAAGGACTGGATATCAGAAGAACACCAAGCTCCTGAGAGATAGGAAACAGGGACACCATACTTTTGTTTGGATGGTTCTATAGACAGGGAAATCCCCCTTGCCTCTCAATACGTTCTGACCCTTCAGATCTTCTGCCTAATCTTCCCTTTCTCCTGAACGAGTAGTGCTCTCATAGCCTAAAGCAGGCTCCTCTGATACACATTCTCATAGATCAAATTTTCCTTCATAACCCTGTTAAGTGAGTACCAAACTGATTTCCGTGTCAAAGTCCACACTGTGAGTTCCAGTGGGGAGACTGGCTGTGCCACTCCTCATTTTGTCACCAGTTTCACAGTCCCTGAGATACCATATATGTTCAATAAGTACTTATTTGATGGATGAATGGATAGGTGGATGGATGGAAAGGACAGACTCATTGGGTGACAATGTTGTCACATGCCTTGGGAGCTCTCAATTATTACATGCCTCCCACTACCAATCTAAGAGATTTACAAACACTACTTCTAGTCCTCGGAGCCACCCTAAGAGGGAGCCATTTTTAGGCCCATTTTACAGAATAGAAAACAAAGACCCATTGAGGCAAAGTGCCTTGCCCAGATGCTGGCACTGTGTATGAGGCATATACACATCATGGCACAACCATCAGAGTTTATATCAAGAGCACACATGAACTGTCAAAAGCATTTAATCGTTTAAAAAAAAAGATTTTTCTTTTTTTTTGTTTTAAGATTTTTTTTTATTGTTACTTAAATTTTTTTTCCAGTGTTCCAAGATTCATTCCCCATTCCCCACACCCAGTGCTCCATGCAATAAGTGCCCTCAGTACCCACCACCAGGCCCTCCCATCCCCCCACCCCCTTCCCTCCAAGTCCCTCAGTTTGTTTCTGTGTCCAATGTCTCTGTTTTGGACAAAGTCTCTGTTTCATTTCTCTCCCTGGATTACCCTACTTCCCGTTTACTTTCCTTCTACTGTCCTCTAGGTTACCCCTTATGCATCGCAAGTAAGTGAAACCATGTGATACTTGACTTTCTCTACTTGGCTTATTTCACTCAGCATAATCTCTTCCAATCCAGTCCATGTTGCTACAAAAGTTGGATATTCATCCTTTCTGATGGAGGCATAGTATTCCATTATATATATGTACCACATCTTCTTTATCCATTCGTCTGTTGATGGGCACCTTGGCTCTTTCCACAGTTTGGTGATTGTGGCCACTGCTGCAATGAACATTGGGGTAATATGGCCCTTCTTTTCACTACATCTGTATCTTTGGGGTAAATGCCCGGTAGTGCAATTGCAGGGTCATAAGGTAGCTCTATTTTTAATTTTTTAAGGAATCTCCATACTGTTTTCCAAAGCGGCTGCACCAGCTTGCATTCCCACCAACAGTGTAAGAGAGTTCCCCTTTCTCCACAGCCTCTCCAACACTTGTTGTTTCCTGACTTGTTCCCCAAACTACTAGAACTCATACAACAATTCAGTAATGTGGCAGGATACAAAATCAATGCAAGAAATCAGTTGCATTCTTATACACTAACAATGAAAAAATAGAAAGGGAAATCAGAGAATCGATTCTGTTTATTATAGCACCAAAAACTATAAGATACTTAGGAATAAACCTAACCAAAGAAGTCAAGGATCTGTACTCGAGGAACTACAGAACACTCATGAAAGAAATTGAAGAAGACACAAAAAGATGGAAGAGCATTCCATGCTCATGGATCAGAAGAATAAACATTGTCAAAATGTCTGTACTGCTCAGAGCAATCTGTACTTTCAATGCCATTCCGATCAAAATTGCACCAACATTCTTCAAAGCGTTGGAACAAACAACCCTAAAATTTATATGGAACCAAAAAAGACCCTGAATCGCTAAGGAATTGCTGAAGAAGAAAAGCAAAGCTGGGGGCATCTCATTACCTGACTTCATGCTTTATTACAAAGCTGTGATTACCAAGATAGCGTGGTACTGGCACAAAAACAGAGAAATAGACCAATGGAACAGAGTGGAGAGTCCAGATATGGACCCACAAATCTATGGGCAAATCATCTTCGACAAAGCAGGAAAAAATATCCAGTGGAAAAAAGACAGTCTCTTCAATAAATGGTGCTGGGAAAATTGGACAGCTACGTATAGAAGAATGAAACTAGACCATTCTCTTACACCACACACAAAGGCAAACTTGAAATGGATGAAAGACCTCAACGTGAAGCAGCGATCCATCAAAATCCTGGAAAAGAACATAGGCAATAACCTCTTTGACATTGGCCACAGCAACTTTTTTCAAGACACATCTCCAAAGGCAAAGGAGACAAAAGCGAAAATGAGCTTCTGGGACTTCATCAAAATAAAAAGCTTCTGTACAGCAAAAGAAACAGTCAACAAAACAAAGAGGCAACCCACAGAATGGGAGAAGATATTTGCAAATGACACTACAGACAAAGGGCTGGTATCCAAGATCTATAAAGAACTACTCAAACTCAACATCCAAAAAGGAGATGAACACATCAAAAAATGGGCAAGAGACATGAAGAGGCACTTCTCCATAGAAGACATACAAATGGCTAACAGACACATGAAAAAATGTTCAGCGTCACTAGCTATCAGGGAAATTCAAATCAAAACCACACTAAGATACCACCTTACACCAGTCAGAGTGGCCAAAAAAAGATTTTTCTGATAACCACTAGGATATTGCTGTGATGGGTGTGAACAATTTTTTTTTTAAAACTCCTTGTTACTTCTTTATTTCACATTTTGAGGGATACTGGTGTCATCTATTATAACTAGAGGGCTTGTAGGTCTTGCTTTGGTTTACATCTTTGTCTAAGGGTAATTGTTAGTAGGACTCCCTTTCACTCTCAGAACTGTCCCACTGTGGTGATGGTTAATATGGCTACCCTACTTAATGAACCTTTTAGCCAGAATTAAGCCTCAGAGGCATAAATAGATACTAGCAAAATACCTGCACACTATGTTGCCAAGTGAAGCATCTCCTCTCTGCTCCTCTTCTTTCCAATATGTCCCTCTCATCTTTTTATTTCCCTTGCCTCCCCCATTCTGCCCTGCTTTCAGATTTATAGAAGCCTCCCTCCTTGCCCAGACAAGCACGTGAACTGTGGGCTTCTCAGACCTTCCTGTGCCCACAGAGAAATGAAAATGATTTCAGAGCAGTATCTACATCTTAAAGAATTTGGGTTCCTTTCATTCAGATTCTATAAAATTCCACATGCGTTTGGCCAAACTCTCCCTTTATTTTTTTTTTTAAGCCCGAGGTACAACTTTAGGAAGACTCTGTCCTTGGATTTGATTCACAAAGTGTGATTGTCTACCAGCTATGGGATCTCTTTCTTTAAATATATACATGAAGAAATGTTTTTCAAACAGCAGGAGGTTAGAGTTGATAGATTCTGATTTAAAAAACAAAACACAAAAATCTGAGAATCCTAAATATTAAGATGCATGTTTGGGCTTCGCAGGTGGAGGTGCAGCCACATTTGGCCTCTGGGTTTCAGTGTGTTTTATTTTTCTGCTATGCCCCCGCTCTTTATCTTCAATTAAAAAAAGAAAATAGGCTAATACTACTACCAGTGAGATTGCTTACATTTGACGTTGTTTTGGATCCATGGTTTGTGAAGATCTGTGCTTCAGAAAGTCTTTTTACAGTCTTTGTGTTTCATGAAAGTTTCTGAAGCAATTTTTTTTTCAGAATTCGTACTCTACAGAAATTTTTTTTCTGCATAAACCTTGAAATTGTTCTTTTTTTCCGTATAGTCTTTTACTGATTGGGGAGGGAAGGGAGGTGTTCATGTGCCTCAGACTCAGCTATTTCAGAGGACAGTGGTAACTGATCTTTTTTTTCATAAAATGTTTTAATTTTAGAATAGTTTCATATTTACATAAAAATTTCAAAGAGGATACAGAGAGCTCCTCTGTATCCTTACCCATTTTCTCCTTTTATGAACATCTTTCATCATTATGATATGTTTGTCACACATAAGGAGTAATACATTACTGCTAATTAAATCCCACTTTTTGTTTGGATTTCATCAGTTTTCCTTAAAATCTATTTCCTGTTTCAGAATTCCCAGCCAGGCTACCACATCGCATTGAGTTGGCAAATTTCTTTCGATGACTCTGCCCTGTGACAATTTCTCAGACTTTCCTTATTTGTGATGACCTTGACAGTTTTGAGGAATACAAGTCAGGCATTCTGTAGAATTTCCTCCATGTGGATTTGTACGTTTTTCTCACGGTGAGCCTGGGGCTTGGTGTTTGGGAGAGGAAGACCTCAGAGATGAGGTGCCATTCTCTCTTCATCACATCAGGAGTACCTGCTGTCTGCTTGATGGATCACAGAGGCTGTGAACTCCGATGACCGGGGCTACACAGGGCTTGTCTGTTTAGAAAAGAATTCTATTCCTCCAGCTCTTCTGTAGTCTTCAGAGAGGCAACAGGGAAGAGGTTTGAAGTGCCTGGTCTCGAGTCAGAGGTGGTGAATTCTTAATCCCTCCCACTCACTTCATGTGTCATTTTATTTCCCCTGGTCTCACCTGTAATCTGCAGGACATAGGGAAAACGCTAGAAGAACAAGGGAAACCTGAGGGAGATCTTCTTATGCCTTAAATTTCAAATTCTCATATTTTATTTTTATCCCACTTTTTCAGTCAGAGTCCTAGTAAAAGAAGGGTGAGTGATGTGGGAAAACGATGATAAAGAAACTATTAACAAAAGTGAGCATGGAGTATTGGGAAAGCTCACCTCTAGATCAAGGGCGGCACCTCTGAAGGGGAGGGGGGAAGGAGTGCTTACGAGGCCCTTGGAACACAAATACCCAGACCAAGTTGGGAGGGAGGCTTCCTGAAAGGAGCTGTGGCCATGGTCCATGTGCAGCCAGCCCATGACAAACCCATAGGCCAGGAGCTGGTAGAATGAGCCCTTCTTCTTCCCTTTAAACTTCTGAAAGTGTTTGCCACTGGATGAGTCCCACCTGGGCTAGAAGTGAGCGGAGGGATAAGACACTTTGGGCACAGAGAAGGATGGAGAAGGGTATGGAACGTGTATCTTGGAAGGACTGAGCAAAATACCAGCACACCTGTCTTTTGAATGCTGTGAGTTACAGTTGAATCAACGCAACTCAGCATGTACCACACCCAACATTATTTAACATAGCTATTACTTGAGTATTTGCGGACGCAGAGGACTCTGAATTTCCAGACAGCCCCTGCCAGTTCATCATAGTTGTAATTATTGTAGTCTGCCACTTGGTCTTCAATCCATTCAGCACAGATGAGATGTGACCTCTCTTCCATGTCAAAATTGGAATTATGTGCAGATAGTTGCAATGGACTCTGTGGAGCTCCTCTTCCCCATGAAATAGTCCAAGTTCCTTCCTTCCTGAGTGGAAAATTAGTGCAGGTTACTCTCAGGAGTCACCCAGGACTAGAGTGTGTGATTCCATGGGAACACACGCCATTTTCCTAAGGTGTATTGATGTTGTTGCATTGAGACTTAATATAAAGAGCTGGAGGGAGGAGGCAGGGACTCTGAGGGATTGCGTCAAGAAGCAGACATTTAAATTGTCTATCAGGGTCACAGAACAAAACACCAATCATAATGGCAAGGGAGAAATCTGAGGTCCTCTGACAAGTTAGTTAGGAACCTCACATTACAACAGATAGGAAATTGTGCATTTCATAAAAATGACCCTACCTTAAATAGAGTTCTGGAGGGAAATGAGTAATTCAAAAAAAGACACTTTGTAATGTTGTTTTACATTTGACAAAGCTTCAGTATTTCTTATGTCATTTACAGCATTTTGGGACTGACATTATTCTGCCATCTCAAAGATGAGGAAAAAGGCTCAAATGTGTTACATGCCAGATCCAAAGTCACATCATCCAAGCTCCAGGCCAGACACACAGTTGACACTCAGCAAATAAGTCTGAAGGAGTGAAACTTAATTGGCGTGAGGTACTGAGCTAATCTTCCGGAAAGCACTGCCCAGTGCTGTCTGCCTCCTGGCACAGAGATGGGGCGCATGGAGAAGTCAGCCAGGGTTCCTTTTTCATGTTCTCACCAAAGAGACTCATGTGGACACCTGAATGAAAGTAATTTTTATATTCTCTCACGACCATCACTCATTTTCTATTACTCAATAAATGTGATGAATACAACAGGCCTCGTAAAGCCAGATTGCATTTGCAAATGGGCTGGTGTCACGCGACGGATCATTTGGAGCCCAAGCAAGAAATCAAGTTGCTGAAAGCTGTAGGTGTCGGCACCAACTGAGCTTCCGAGACATTGATCTTTCCTTGGATGGTGATAATCTGGGCTTTTTAACTGATTAGAAAATCTACGAAGTGCCGCATAGGTTTTCAGTGTGTAGTATGGAAGAATCACCTAACTGTTGGACTTTCACAAGCTTTTCCTTCACTCTTCCCACCTTGTTCTAGCTTCTGTCATCCCTCTGAGGACTAGCACGTTGGAAATAAGGTCACGAGCCTTCATCTAAGGGATTAGAAAGACTCACCTGGAGGATATTATCTATACTTTTGCTGGGAACTAGGTAACTTGGGAAAAGCCACAGCATGCCTACCTTTGCAAGCTCTGCATTGTTTCCTTTGTTGAGTGCTTTACAAAGCGTTTTGAGTATTCCAAGGAGAGAGGAACTGGGTTCTTTAAGTACCATGTCATGGTGAGGACAATGGGAAGAGAGCCTGGCATCAGTTAGACAGTCCTAGGTTTGATTCTGAATGTATCATTTATTTATTTATTTATTAAAGTGTGGGCAGTTTTATTTTTAACCTTTCTCTGTCTTTTGAGAAAAGTAATGCTTCCAAACTCACCCTGTAGTGCCCTGATTCTCAATCTTAGCTTCACATCAGTATCTTCTGGGGGAGTTTTTTGTTATTTTTGTTGTTGTATTTTAAGAAAAATATGGATGTGTAAGTAAATTAAAGGCCTATCTGTGGAACCTAGGTATGCAAAAAGGCAATGCAAATGTGCAGCTAGGATTGAAAAGTGCTTAACCAACCAGAGTGGAAGGGTTAGTTGTTGAGGGACCCAGAAAATGGCAAGGTCTACTCTTAACCTCTCATGGATGGGCAAGTTGAAGCTTAGGAGATTTCTAAGTTTTCCCAGAATCACCCAACTAAGAGCAGAATTCAGGTCTTCTGAAATCTAAGTCAGCATATTTTCTACAATATTATAGCTTTAACTGGAGTTGCTCAGAAGCTACCCAGAGCAGAAACCAGACCTGGAGAGACTCATGCTTTAGCAATAAATAATAATACTAAATAATAAATGTTCCTAGAGGCAGATTGGCAGTGAGATTAGCCTCTACAGTGGTCTGCACTCTAATTCCCAGCGGGTCAGATTTGGCTTGAACCAAGAGCCCCCAGCCCCTACATCCACCAAGTTCAGGTGGGCAACAGGCCTATGACAAAGCAATACAGAGAAGATGGGAGCCAGGATCAAACACAGGGTCAATCTTTCACATTCACATTTTAAGCAGCTTTCAGAGCAAACAAAACAAAATGATGAGCCTCAGCTTCAGTCCCCACCGATGTATCACAAAACATAACCCGAGGTTTTAGGAAGGTTTTGAAAACATGATCTGATCCAGAGTTCTGCCCTTAGTCTGATATTGCTGGGTCATCTTTTCTGGATGCAGGGGAACCAGAAGCTGGTGATGTTGAGTACCGGTTCAAGCTCTCCAGATGGCCGAGTGAGAACCAGAAGAGAATCCTTGCCTAGGCTCCTCTGGGTGCTGTTTTGAGGCCCGAAGTTACACAAGTTCAGACCCTGGTGACACCACTTCCATGCTGGGAGACTATGGGTGAGTTATTTTCTCTTTAATAAGGCTTATTTTTCTTTTACTGTAACAGAATAATACAACTAGTCGGTTTGTGGTGTTGTTACAGGGATTAAATGCAGCAGTATTATGATGTAGCTGGGTGCTGAGTGCAGAGTGATGCTGTGATGGCTGATGCTTTTGTCATATTGTTGTCTTATTCTGCGTCACTTCCCATCCAATGTAACGACCGTTCAGAGTTCTCGATGTGTTCATGGACTGGGTATTTTCAGACTAGCCTTCTCCCTTCCTATAAACCTCCTCTCTTTAGCATCAGACTGCAAATGATCCCAGAGGTCTCTCTGTGGCAAGCTCCATATGTGGTGAATTCTAATCTGAGCTTGGTGTTGGGAACTACGATAACACAGCCTTAAGGCTGACTGGTACATAACTGAGTCCAGGGACCTGGTATCTGGCCTCTCAGGACAGGGCAACCCCTTGTACTAATGCATCCATGAGGAAAAGAGAGGAAAAAAAATGGTTCTAAGAGGAACAGGAAATAATGAGAATCAGAAGCTTGAAAATGTTCAGAGCTTCCGGACCCTGGAAGCAGCAACATACTTTTCCCATAGCCTGAGCAAGAGGAGTTTGTCTTAGACAACTGGCTTGTCTCATTCTTGTCTCAGGCTCCAGTGTCTCGTCCTGGCCTCATTCCATCTGTCATCTTCCAGTGGACTTGAGGAAGGGCATGTATGCACGGAGTGCTGGGGGAGGACATAGTCTCTAAGCCTCTGCGGGCAGCCCCCACGATGCTGTGAGAGGGACAGTCTTTGGTGTTTCTGAGCAGGATGAGGCTTCCAGGGGCTGTGGACTCTGCCTTGAAAGAAATCTCCTATATCCCATTCATCAGCTCCAGCCCCCTGGGAAGGGAGGGGTGAGCTCTCACTCCCCTTGGGTCTCTTTGGCCTGGGCTGCCCTGCCTCTTGTCGGTCCCTCGTGCGCTCCTGATTGATAACCACCAGGTGGCGCTGCAGATTAAAGCGAAATACCGCAAGCGTCCTTCCCGCGCCCAGGTGAGGCTCTGACATTCCAAACCTGGGAATTGAGAGGATATCCAGCCCAGTCTGCTCATTTTACAGATGGTGACACCGAGGCTCAAAGACAAGGCATAACCTGCATAGGGAAGTACAGTGTTGAACATAAATCTCCTAAGCACTAATCAGGCAGGAAGACGCATTCCCTGTTGTTAGGTGCCCAGATCGTGGAATCTGGTCTTCAGTGAGGCAAAATGTGAAATACATCAGTGTGTTTTCCTAAAGAATAATCTGCTCTATTAAAGTGGGTAGGAGAAATTAGAAATGTAAATGCAGTGAGGACAGGGTTGTGCCTACTCTGCTTGCCATGTATAGGATCCTGGGGTCGATTTATAGAATTTTATGGATTTATGGCTCCTAATTTATGTTAGGTTTCTTCCCCTTTATAGGTTTTCCATCCTCAGGCTAGTTTCTAGACGTTAATGGGGCAAGGTTACTTCCCCCTTTATCTCTCATTAACTCAGTAAATGGTTATTGGGTGCGAGGTGAGACCTTGCCAGGTATGGGGCTGGACGCTGCACCTCCTTGGAGCCTGGCCTTGTGTTCAGTGCCATGGAGATCACGGATGACAGAGGGACACTGAGGGCACTTGCCTTCTCTCAGAGGTTGACTGCTAAGTCACTCATTGACTTGGGGAAGCCATGGAGATTGAGCAGGGACATTTGGAATGCCTCTCCCCTTAGCCTTTTCCTCTCCCTTGGCTCCTCCTCAAAGTTCAGGGCCCAGCTTTGCTTCCAACTCTTGGGGAAGCCAAGTGGCCTCTGATGTCCAGTGGCAGAGCCCAGTCCCTGGATGGGCCTGATGCAATCATTCTGCTGTCCAGGTTGATCACTCTCTAAGTCAGTTGAGATAAGTCACCTTGCTTTGGGCCCCACGTTGCTCATGTCTTAAATTCCCTCAAAGCTGAATATGCTGTAGTTCTAGAACATCCAACACCCTCCTCTTGTGAAGCTTGGTAGCAACTGAACCTTCTCCCCCACTGCTTCTGTTTGGGTTCTTTTGTACCAAAACATTGGCTGTCCACAGAGGGGTCCCTGATGACTGAGTCTGGAATGTGTATTGTTTGGAAAGCTCTGAGGTTGGGCTTGAGGGAAAAAGAGATGCCATCACACTGTTTTAGAAAAATTTTCTCCCATCAGAAGAAAAAAATCTATGATTCTCAGTAGGAATGGCAAAAACAATCATCTGCCCACATGAGGTTGCATGACTGGTTTGCATTTTTATGCTCATAGAAGCTGAATGACCTCACTCAGGACCCTGAGTTCCTTGGAGTGATGACCAAGAGTAGATCAGACTTTCTGACTCAGAATTTAAAAATCCCCACAGGTAGAAATCCCTATAGTATGAAAAAGCACCAGTGTTGGAGAGGGTACTAAATTCGATCATCCATTTCCAGGGTTGGGTTCAAAATCCTTCCCCCCTGAAACTGTGTTTGAGGTTTGTCTCCCAAGCCATGGGGGATTTTTACCAACTGGTACTCATGCTGCCTCACCATCCCCGCCCCACCTGCCATTCTCCTCCCTTAGGGCCCACTTCATTCATTCTCTGATTCCTCACAGACAGTTTCCAGGGCCTTCTCCTTTCACTCCAGTATCCCGTGTCCTTGACAGAAGGGGGTGGCCAGAGCTGCCCAGTCCCCCGTGTGAGCTCCTCCATGCAATTTTTTTAGTGCCTATTCATGTGCTAGCAGGGCAATAAGGAGATGAAGAAGACATGGCTGCTGTCTCTAAAGAACTCATTCTGCAAAGCCCACGTATCAAAACCAAGGTATCCAGTATAGGTAAACACAGGAAACAGGAAAAAAAAATGGCAAGAGGTTTAAAGTAGTTTTCCATGGATGGAACAGGAAACAGTGCATGTAACAGACAGAGTTCTTAGTACATGATTTGTATTGTCAAGTTTCTGGATGTTTTTATTCTGTTCGTAATATTTAATTAAAATGGCTGTCCGCACTTACTGCCAGAGAATGTCACCGATGTGAACATTAAAGGCAAATGCATTCCCAGTGGCCGGCAAGTCACATCCTTCCTTTTGTTTGCCTCCTTTAAGTCTGAGATGGTTGAATACCCAGAGCAAAAATTTTGTTTCATTAATCCCTTTCTTTGGTGTAGAGTGACACAGCTGGGTCTCAGGGAATGAATGGTGTTTGTGCCCAACCCAGGCTAGACTGAGTTGTGGATTGCCCTTACAAGGGAACTCAGCCCTGCAGCGAAGGCTAGTTTCTCTGTTGTTGCCGAGTCCACTTGTGAGGTGATCCAGCTGAGGTTCCTGGTGCTCTGGAGACGTGGGGCCATGCTCCTGGGGTGTGGTAGCGAGCTCTGCCTCTATGTCTGGGGGCTGAGCCCTGTTCTTGGTTCTGCACAACTTCATTGGAGGGGGGGATAATTGCCCAGCTAATTCAGGGGCCCCTCTGCTTTTTTGTAACTATAGTAGAACCCACAGTCTCCCTTATATGTGTAGCACGTGCCTCTGGGTTCAGGGCCAGGTGCAGAGCCAGGTATGGGGCATAGTCAGTGTCTCGCTTCTGCATCCTGACAGGCCCATGAGGCAGGCTGGGGACATCAGTGTATAGCCAGGGACACTGATGCTCTGAAATTGGGAGAGCCAAGTCCAAGATCTTGCAGGAAACAAGGTAAAGAAACAGAGGCTGAACTCAGACTTAGGGCCTTTGACCTCGGAGCCCTTGATTCTTCAAGCCCCATAGCTGCCTCCTAGACACATACCTTCATGCACACTGGGACTCTTTGCAAAGCCCTAGTCACATAAATCTGGCTCATTTACTCTGCATAGCGACCATGTGGGATAGGAGGAGTGTCCCTTCTATACAACTAAGGTACACATCTTTGATTTTCTGCCCTTTATGTTTAGGAAAATAGGACGACTTTATGATGTTGAAGGGTGAAACTGTGTGTGCATGTGTAAGTGTATGTAATCAACACAGTGTCTCCCCTGCTCCCCTAAGTTCTAAAAAACACAATGGAGCAAAATCAGAGGAAGCCCAATTTCCTCTGCTTCTCTCTTCCAGGACAGTGAAAGTTTCCATTCACAAAAATATTCCCAACGCCCTGTAAGTCTAAAACATCAAAACAAAATTTACATTATTTTTAATATAATTTATATCCCCTGGGTAAAAACTAGAACTCTGTGGTTTGTAAAGATGCTAACTGTGGAAACCAGAGTCCGACTCTCCCCGTTATTTATGTTTATTGACAGTTTACAACTGACCAAGTTGATCCTTTTAGTAATCACACAAAGCAGATATTATCTCCACTTCACAGATGTGGGAACAAAGGCCTAGCGATGACTGTCAGTTCCCCAGCTGCTGACTGACAGGGCTCAGGTCTACTTGACTCAGAACATTATGGGCAAGTTCTTGGGATTTTCCATTTGGGACAGTTGCATCTTTTCTCCTCTGCCTCTGGGAAACTCTCCTGCCAGCTATGGTGGAGGTCTTAAGGGCTTTAGTTGAAGAAAGTTCTTAATTTAAAAACAACAACAACAACGAAAGACATGTTGCTGGAGAGGGGACACAAAAAAGGCAAGGAAGGAGATCTTGGTCAGTCTGTCAGCTCAACTTAGAGTCACCTTAATATGAGAAAACCCAGGTGCCCACATCTCTGGGGCTTTGACACAGCAAAACATAAATGTGCCTCTCTGGGACCATGGATGCCTACCTGTTGCAGTGCCGAGTGGTCAGAGCTGCTGGCGTGAGCAACCTTTACTCCACCAGATTTGCCAGGGTACTGCTGAGTGCCTGTATTCTGCTGGCATGTAACCCGAGCTGGAAGAAACAACGTGAAGAAAAAGATGAAAGTCACCCAAACGGTTCACCCTATAGTCTGATAGATTTAAAAGCATCTTCTAGTCCAGTCGTTCCCAGAAAGGGAAGTGATCTAAGATCCCACAGCAGGTCAGTTACAAAGCCAGATCTGATCCTAAGGAAGATCCTTTCCTGTGCATTCTCCAGTGAAGATTTACTAAATCCACATCCCCTATCTGGTACTGACGACACAAGACATGCTAGTCATGGACCTGCCCTCCAAGTCAAGTAGGAAGCAGGTGGTAAACAGAATTACAGTACATGCCCCCAAAAGGCTATGATAATATAAAACAATAACAGTTAACACCTAGTGAGTGGAATATCTAATGCTTGTAATGATCCAAGGGGTGGATGTGTGAGGAATCAGGAATGTAGAGGTTGCGCATTTACCCAAGATTATGTCCAGTAAAGAATGGAACTAGGATGATGAGTACAACAGAAACTTTTGGGGATCAGACAAGGAGAAATGCCTACATTATCCTGGGAGACTGGAAGGACTGAACTGGATTTTCTTTTCTTTCTTTTTTTTCCTTTATTTTTTTAAAAAATAACTTATTTAATTTATTTTTTCAGTGTTCCAAGATTCATTGTTTAAAAAACAAAATGGACTTTCAAGGAAACCTAGGAGTAGCTGGGGAAAGAGAGAAAGGGATATTAGAGATGGTGATCGGTTATAATAGGATTCATGCTAAACTATAATGAGATAAGCACATCGTAAACTCTAGAGCAAGGTGTAAAGAAAACAGAGTTATATGCTGAGGCCCGTATTGGAGATGAAAGGTTAATACTAAAAAAGTCATTTCCAAGAAAGATAGAAAATGGGGTTATGGGGAAGAAAGGAACAAAGGGCAAATTAGAAAAATTCTAACATGGTAGACTCAATCGTAACCATGTCAGTAGTTTTGTCAAATGGAAATGGAAAAGTTGAAAACACTCCAGTAAAAAAAAAAAAAAAAAAAAAAAAAAAAAAAAAAAAATCAAAGACCATCCTACTGTAAATGAAGATACACCTCTTTTCTGACTGTAAACAATGCACTGCAAGTTTAAAACACAGGCTAAGAGGTACAAAGAGCAAAAGGTATAAAAGGGTGAATATGTACACTGAAAGTGATAAGAAAACTCGAGTGGCTATGTTAATATCAGTCCAGCTAGACATCAGAAAAATGACTATTTCTTGAGATAAAGAGGGGCATTTCGTGATAATAAAGGCAGTTGAGTCAATTCAGCTGGAAGACTGTTCTAAATGTGTACACACATAACAGCAGACTTAAACATGTATGAGCAACCCCTGATAGGAATGGAGAGAGAGACATGCATATCTGTGCTGCAGCCTTCAACCTTCCTCCATTAGTAATTGATAGACTATGGCAAGAGAAAGTGAGTTCAAATGCAGGAGACCCAAACAACAGTGTTAACAAACCTATCCTAGTTGGCATTTCTAGAACACCCCACCCAACAACAGAAACACATTCTTGTCAGGTGTGCACAGACCATTCACTGAAATCATCAATTTACTGGGCAATCAAGTATCAATAAATTTTAACTGATTGGATAACAACAACAAAAAAAAAAAACAAGGGGAGCTTTTAGATCTGTTCTCATCTGTAGCATAAACTGATTCCATATGCTTTGTCAGTAGATTTATTAAATTAATAGTATTACAGTTCAAACCTATTATTCTGTTAACTCACAGTATGACTGTTGGTAAATTTCTTTGTATCCCTTGACCTCAGTTTTTCTGAACATAAATGTCTGGTGTTAACTAGACAGTGTTTACTTAAATTCTTTTCTGCTCTTATTTATGAAGCCAGTGCTTATTACGGTGCCTATTATATACAAGGGCATTGCAACAATTGTTTGGTCAAGAAATGTTAAGTGAATTAATAAGAAATTGTCCTGATTTAAGAGATGCTCAACAGTACTCTGCTGCAATTCATTCCTTACATTTCTGGCTTTAAATGTGTCTTCTTTGCAAAATGTTATAGACAAGGGGATTAGAATTTTGTGTCCTTACTTAAATACTTACCCCTACTTAATGTATTGTGAACTATTTTGGATATATAGATCAAGTACTATTTTCGGTTATCTGCTTATTAACGTAATAATCTGATGTCTTTATGTAAATGACAATGGTACAAGCATTTGGATATTAGAGCAGTATATAAGAAATATGCTGATTTGTATGTATAGTGTTATTAATGTTAGTGAAATATGAACTAGCAATAATGGAATTCATGTTAAAATTTCACAATATTAATTGATTTTTGTCCAAATCCATGTATGATAGACAAAGTCCATTTTGCTGTTGAAAACATGACTTCCATACAAAGTCTCACTAACAAGGTACTGATTGTTTTAAGAAAAAGTATATGTATGCCATGATTTTGCAATTATTTTTCACCTAATCTCAGAGCGAAGAATGTTTAATTCCATATGCTTTTTTTTAAAAAGATTTTTATTTATTTATTAGAGAGATCACAAGTAGGCAGAGAGAGGGGAGAAAGCAGGCTCCCTGCTGAGCAGAGAGCCCGACATGGGCCTCGATCCCAAGACCCTGAGATCATGACCTGAGCCGAAGGCAGAGGCTTTAACCCACTGAGCCACCCAGGCGCCCTAATTCTATATTCTTCAAAGTGTCATCTCTAAAATCATAGTCACAGGCTATAAATGGTAGAAGGAAGGAGAGAAGGGGAGAATGCCAGTTTCAAAAAAGTCTTAGCAACAATGACCATGCCTCACACCCAGTGCTCCATGCAATCGGTGCCCTCAGTACCCACCACCAGGCTCTCCATGGCATGGGCAATGAATCTTGGAACACTGAAAAAATGAAATAAATTTAAAGTTAAAAAAGAAACAATGACCAACATAAATTGACAGAACTTTATAGATCTCTTGATGTCTTAATATGGATTATAAATATCAAAATGGTGGGGAGAGGGACCATTGTATAAAGGGCTTCCAAAACATTTCCCATGTTTAGTGTAACAAATGACTGCAAATTTAGTGGCTTAAAACAGTAGAAAATTATTCTCTCCCGATTCTAGTAGGTAGAAGGCCATAATACTGTGTATCCCAGGGCCACCCTTCCTATGGAATATTGGGAAGAATCCATTCTTTGCGTTGTCCAACTTCCAGTGGCTGTTGGCCTTCCTGGGCATGTGACTCTGTTACTCTTACCTTGTCCCTCATGATCACATTGCCTCTTCTTTTGTCTGTGTCTGTTGAATCTCCTTCTGACTCACTCTTGAAGGATGTTTGTTCCTGAATTCAGGGCCCACTTAGATAATCCAGGACAAGATCCCCTCCTCAGATCCCTTGTTTAGTCACAACTTTTGTGGTATCAGTAATGTTCACAGATTCTGGGGGTTAGGAGGCAGGCATATCCTATGCTCAGCTTACTATACCATAGAAACATTTTGTGGAGCTTTTCTTTTGTTCATTCATGTATGACCCAACAAATATCTCTTGACCTGTTTGATTCCTATATGTAAAGCATGGTTCTAAGCACTAGAAATACAGCAACAAATAAAACTTGGGCAAAATAAATTAAAAAAAAAAAAAAACTCTGCCTCTAATCAATAAAGTGTGCTTTGAAAATACAAAAGATTCATTAACACACTTGAAAATACATACACTATGAATGCATTTATCTTCCTTTCCTTTAGTGATTCAGCTAATTTAGAAAGTATCATTTGAATTCATCATATTTATCAGGAAGTAAGATACAGAAGTGGGTGAATAAGATAAGACATCTGGCTCCATGAAATTTGGATCTGCTTGGAAATATAGAAGCATGAAAAGCCAAGCCCACAGTAATAAGAGAGTCTACTAGAAATATAAAGCCAAAAAAAATTACTTGAAAAATTGAGTTGTCAGGTAGACAAAATGAAATAGTTGAAATAAAGTTCTCATTAGTGAATGACAGCTTGGATACAGGAAAAAAATAAAGTAGTAGACCAGAAAATCAGGTCAAAAAAGATTCCTAGAAGGTGACAGAAAGAGATTAAAAAAAAAAAAAAAAGACGGAAGGGAAAAAGCAGAATGTCAGTACCCTTGTAATAAAAGTATCAGAACAGAGTAAAAAAAAAAAAATAGAGAGGAGGTCACATTTGAAGAAATAATGCTTGTGAATGTCCCCAAATTAAAAATAAATAAATAAAAGCATTTCCAATAGAGCATTCTCAAAGTGAATTAATGTGGATTTAAAAAAGCAAAACAAGCAAGACACAAAGAAATAAACAATCAACCATAGGACATAAAATGAAAGGTCAGAAAAAACTTGGTCCAATTCTGAAAGAAAAAAAAAGAGACAATTTACAAAGGAGTAGGATGGTAGGTCAAAATCACCATTCTATTTGCAGCACTGGATTCAAGAGGAGAGTGGAGAAACCCTTCCAAAGTGTTTTTAAAAGCACTAGTATATCAGGTTCCAATGCAAACATGAAATAAGCTAAGGCGTACAAAGTCTCTGAAGTTTCAATACAAAAATACTGTGTTTGAAGACACTTTTACAGGCAGTCCTATAGCAAATAGATAATCGCTTTTCTGGAGGAAACTTAGGAATAAAGTTAAGTACCGTAGAAGTTCTTGTCTTAATTAGTGATAACTCTCCCATAGACTGAAGGCAAGGAAAGGCAAATATATGGGAAGTCAGACTAAAACTCCTATTGAGAGTTCTCCCAATGAGGAAATGGAGGGATCAAGATCAAGGAAGAGCATGGGCTCAACATGTGTCTTGAACAGAGGAAAACAATACACAGTGAACGTTTTAAGAATTGATGAGAAAATTAAAAATAAAACTGTGATTCTTCATCAATTGGTTCTGAATTTTTGAGAACATTTAAAAGAACATATAACTTTCTTTAAAAAAAAAAAAAGATTTTATTTATTTGACAGAGAGAAACACAGCCAGAGAGGGAACACAAGCAGGGGGAGTGAGAGAGGGAGAAGCAGGCTTCCTACGGAGCAGGGAGCCTGATGTGGGGCTCAATCCCAGGACTCCAGGATCATGACCTGAGCGGAAGGCAGTTGCTCAACCAACTGAGCCACCCAGGCGCCTAGAATGTATAACTTTCAACATAGCAGAATAAAATTCACCCACTGGACAATAGAAAAGGTGAAATGAAAAGAGAAAGAAAGCCTGGTGAAGAGCACAAAGTGGCCTGCAGTGTGACATCATACAGTAGAGTAATACAGTTAGTGTATATTATTTCAGTTCAGTGATCAAAAGCCAGAGGTTCTTCATATTGTATTTCTTATGCCAAGATCTACTTAATTGTTTTTTTAGTAAAAAAAAAAAAAAGCAAAACAAAGGGATATAAATAGTGTACATAAAGGCATACAAATATGCCTATGACGTTGCTGCAGGAGGCTGAAGTAGCAATTTCATGACAGATAAATATAATTTGAGATAAAAATGGGAATAAGACTAATAGAACAGCATAGTAGAAGAACAATAGATCAAAAATGTACAATGTTCATAAACATATTCACTTAGCTCAAAATTCATAAAGCAACACCTGCAGAATTACAGGGAAAGATAAATGTGCCAGTAATTTGTAGGTTGAGAATTTAACATTTTCTTCTGATCAAGTAGACTTCTAAAAATAAGCACAAATATTTTAAATATGGCAAAAGTGTAATTAGTAGACGCAAACCAATAGATGCATACAGAATTATATACCCACAAGAGAATATAAATTTTTTTTCAAGGACATTTGAAACATTCTCAAAAAATTAACATGTGAAAGGTTACAAAGTGCTACTGAATAATAAAGAGGGAACAAAAAGAGCAATTCTTAAAAGGACCTCAATGAAAAACACTTTTTTAATTAAAAAAATTATTTTTATGTTAGTCACCATACAGTACTTCATTAGTTTTTGATGTAGTAGTCCATGATTCATAGAAACACAGACATTTAAAATGAAGACTGAAGGAGAGAGAATGAGCTCTGTGAAGGTCTGGAGAAAGAATATTGCAGACTGAGAGAACATATACTCTTGTATACCCAGCCAGTTGGCCAATTTTTAAGAGTCAGAAAGCATTGCATGTTGCCGGGTATGCGGGGGAAGTGATATGAGAACCCACCCTCCTGTACTACAGGGGAGCACCTGCATCAGTTTGGCCTCCCTGCACAGCAAATCGGACAGTACTAAGTGAAATTGCATACGTACATGTCCAGGGACCCAGGTATGCTACTCTTGGGTACCTACTCCAGGGAAAGCCATACACAGGTCAGTCAAGGCACATGCATAACACACTGATTCATAAGGCAGGTGTGGTAGTGGGAAAATAGAACCAACTGAAATGCCTATTACCAAAATGTTGGTTACATTAAAAAGGAGAGGGTTTTATGATGGAGTAGAGGCACAGAAGAAATAGATGCACATAGAAAAATAAGGTTAGATATTGAAAACAGAGCATTTACTGAAACAATAAAGAAATAAAATAAACAGGAAGTTTATAATTGTATTTATATAATTGAAAAATGTAGACTCATATAGAGTATTTTTCAAGGTTGATGATACATCTAAGGAAAATCAAATACACAAGGGTGGAGGCTTTGGGAAAGAAACAGAAGAGGGAAGGGAGAGGCAATGAACGGAACATAAAATATAAAGTAAAATAAAACAAGTGTGGGGCCTTGAATGAATCAGTGACAATTACCATGAAATAAAGAGTAATATTGACTCAATTAAATGCCTCATCTGAGGTTGAAAATAAAAACAATGCAATGCAATCCAACAAAAAAAGCTGAAAATAAAATTATATAAGTAGTACGTAAAGACAAAAGCAAGAAGCACAGACTAAAAGCAGAAATAGGCCAACATATTTATAGTAGTAGTAGTAGTAGTAGTAGTAGTAGTGTGTAAACACACTCACACACTTCTGGTTGGTGGCATATGGATGTTTTATATGGTTTCTAGTTTTTATTATTCACATTTCCTCCATTGAGCCTCTATTCCTTTCATAATCAGGAATGAGGGGAAAAAAAGTGACATAGAAAAATTTGTGCCTAAGGCATCTATAGTCCATTCTGGCATTTTGGTTTTTAATCTTATAACATGTGAAAGAAACACAAAATGAATTAAAAGAGATCAAACAAACAAAGAAAATGGCTGATTAAATCATTAAACCAAATAGTGAAGGAAAAGCAATTATTGACATGCACCCCTCCCCTCCCTCCTGATCCTAAAGCTAGTTCACAGGCAAACCTACTGCATCTCAAGGCTAGTTGAGCTGTTTCTGGAATATATGGGAAGCTCAACTTCTTCCTCACTGTTTCATTGAAGAGTTAAATAAAGGGACTTTGACTCTCTCCTAAAAGGGCCTCATCGTTGAGACTAAAATTTAAAAAGAGCATCATTACTAAGCCTGTAAAAATGGTTATGCCAATGATGAGATGGAAAAAACCAGACATGTGGCGCTTTCTAAAGAAATAATTTTTTTAAAGGGTAATTCCCTGAAGTCAAGTCTTGGATATTTTTAACTTCCATGAGCTATTTAAAAAAATCAGACTTTTGAACCTAAATCAGGAAATCCAGTTCAGACCCTTGCAGTTATGCTGCCTTGGGTCACAGAATGATAGGCTACGGCCATCTTGGAATTCCAAGAAATTCCCAAGTTTAAAGTACTTCATCCTAAGAGATGGCACTAGGCCTTTTAAAATCAGGATGAAAGCAGTTCATCGCATTTTACTTTTATGGTATCCTTTGGTACAGACAAAATCTACTAGGACTGTTCTGGGCTCTAAGAACTATTTCCCAGTGATAGAATTTCCTTTGTCTCAATAACAGAGATATCACAGTTTATGATATTTTAAGAAAAGCTTAAAATTTTCTCTCTATAACAATTCAATTCTCTTCCTCCTCATCCTTTGTCTTTTTATTTCTTAATCCTTTTTATCTCTTCTCCCTCCTCTTTCTCTTTTTTCTTTCTTTTTCCTCAGAAAACTAAGTGCTGAGTGAAATACATTTCAAGAAGTAGTGCTGATAGTCAACCATGGGGCAATTATAATTTCATCATTTTCATTACTTTAACAGACATGTGTGTTTATTGTCAACTATTGCCAGTAATTGGGTATACCATTTTCATGGACATGGCTAAGGCCTTGGATGAATATTATTCCAAGATACTCTTATATAAATGGAGTGGGGATACTAATTACTTTTGTATCTCATATGGGATAGATACTATGCTAAATTCTTACAACATTTCATAAAATTATGAACACCCCATGTGATACATCTAATCTAGGACACAGATAAGCAAACTGAGCCTTAGAGAATATTAATTTTACATGTTCACAGAGTTAAAAAAGGAGACAGGAACTAAATCTGGATTTATATCATGCCAAAACCAGTACTATTTCTACTCTTTTGTGTTGCATCTGAGAGAAGGCAGGTAGCTAAATTAAGTGGCAGAACTTAGGTTTAAGACCCACTTATGTGGAGTATAACTGACTTTCTACTTTAATGCATTGATTTTTTTTTCTTCTTTTAAAAAAAGGTTTTATTTATTTGAGAGAGGAAGAGAAAGGGAGAAAGAGTAGTGGGGAGGGCTGGAGGGAGAGAGAGAAGCGGACTTCCTGCTGGGCAGGGAGCTAGACTGAGGTCTCCATCCCAGGACCCAGAGATCATGACCTGAACTTAACTGACTGAACCATTCAGGTGCCCCATTGATTTTTCTTTGTAAAATTATTTTAGCTTACCACAGAATGATATATTATTTTTAACATTCAGACTTTGAAATTTCCCATATGTGTTTCTTTAGCTAGGCAATGTATAGAGCGTGGTGTATTAAGTAAGTGTCTTCTAAGAACTTAAACTTTATAAAAAATAACGCATTCTTGTGAGTGTTCTTATAAGCCCATTATAAAATAATGACTGGCAATTTCTTCTCAGTGATATAGAGAGAATAGCATTTAAGTTCAGTCCAAGAAACATTCACTGAGCAGCTATTATGAGAAAGTCTTCGGAGACACATTGGAGACTAAAATCATCTCTAGTCTCAAAAGGAGGAAATACAGAAAAACAGAGAATCACAATTAATCGTGTCCCATGCCAAATTAGGAACAAGCCCAGTGAGTCTAGCCAGCACAATAGAGGGGTCCCTAACCCCATCCTGAATCTACAGGATACAGAGAGCAGTAAGGAATATTCCCTGAGGATGGTGATTGATTCTGAAACTTGAATAACAGAAAACATCAGCCTGATGGAAAGAAGAAAGCCCTTAAAGGAGGTATTGTGAGCTAAAGGCCCACGGTCAAGGAACACGTGGGAAAGTTAGAAGGTTGTGATTATATTGATTTATCTCAAGCATAGAGGTCTTGTAGGAGGCTAGTGAGAGAGAAGGTTGAAAATATAAGCAGGTATTTTCCCTGCAGGAGGTCCTATAAAGGAGATTAAAGAATAGGACTGAATTGTTTGGACTGGAGTGGGGTGGGGACATTGTGGTAAGACTATATAATTGGGAGCCATGTGATCAATGACTTTCTTCTTCTCTACTGTACAGAGGAGGAAGCTGAGTCCCAGAAAGAGAAAGTTACTTTCTCCAAGTCCTGCATCTACTAAATTGGCAGAGCCAAGTACAGAATTCAGATTCTTTCATTTATTCATTCAGCTGTTTAGTAATAAAATACCTTTAACATTGAGAAGGATAATGAGTCTTGCCCTCATGGGTTTACCTACCCCTTGGTATTTTCTTTTCCAATAAATGTCTAATTCATATATAATGTTCTGTTAGTTTCAGGTGTACAGTACAGTGATTCAGAATTCTGTGCATTTCTCAGTGCTCATCAAAATAAGTGTACTCTTAATCCCCTTTATTGATCTTACCCATCCCCCACCCACCTTCCCTCTGGCAACTACCAGTTTATTCTCTGTATTTTAGAGTGGTTTTGTTGTTATTGTGGTTTATCTTTTTTTTCTTTGTTTCTAAAAATCTACATATAAGTGAAATTCTGTGGTATTTGTCTTTCTCTGACACTCTAATTTCACTTACCATTATATCCTCTAAGTCCATCCATGTTGTTGCAAATGGAAAGATTTCATTCCTTTTTATGGCTGAGTGATATTCCATTGTATCCTGTATACCACATCTTCTCTATCCATTCATCTATCAATGGACACTTGGGTTGCTTCCGTATCTTGACTATTGTAAATAATTCTTCAATAAACATAAGGATACACAAATCTTTTCAAATTTACTACAGGTATTTTTAAATAACTACCATTTATTGAGCTATTACTATATACTGGAAGTGATGATGAGCCTTTAAGCCATCTCCTTAGCCTCTCATCCCCTGATTCTCTCTAGAATCTAAATTTCTAAGAGTGGGTAACCTGTCTGTCTGTTTTCATTGAGGTGTTTCTGGAGCATAGTAGGAACTGGAGCATAGTAGGAACTCAATAAATATTTCTGAGTAAAATAAACCACTTTATTAATTGGTCCTTTCATTATTTCCATTTTCTTTTTTTCAGTAAAATAAGGAATTCTGACTTCCAGGGATCTTGCCTTTGGGCATGTCTTCCCTATCCACATTCCCATCCACCCCACTCTCTGGTAGGCTGGGGAAACAGCGACAAATATAATCCCATTTTCAAAGAGCTTGATCTTTTCCCCCAAGGCTCTGACACAATCCCCAGATGTGCATGGAGCCAAATGTGTGTCCCAGCAGCCTCATCTAAGTAGGAGGGAATGGTGGGATCCCATGGCAGAGTTGTGCAGGTGGCACTCATTCTGACACTGGGAAGACAGGACATGGAGGCGCTTTTCCATGTTGGGACAGGATGTCCCCATGGGAGCAGATTCCCAGGGGACTCTGGAAGAAAGGCTACATGTGCATCTAAGAGTTGCTACAAGAGCCCACCTCCCATGGCTGCTGGCCTGATGTGGAGACTCAGATGTGTGCTCTGGAAAAACACATGCTTCTGTACTTTAACTTTGTGCACGTGCTACTATTTAAACTCTCTATAGATTTCATCTGGAATCCAAAGCTCCTTTTATAGGATCCAGCACACAATTGGGACCACGTGATCTCTCCTTCATCCCCAACCCTTCTCCTTCTGCCAATTCTCCCCACCAGTCCTCTGATTTTTTATGAAATACTATGTCTAAAATAATAAAAGAGCATTTGGAATACTATCTAATCACAGGGTCATAAAATCATGAGGAATCTAAAAAGTCAGTAAACCCAGTATCCCACTGAATTCAGGGAGAAATGATCCTTTTGAAAAGTATCATAGAACCTGGAGAGTTGAACTGATAACAAAGTCAGTGGTTATTTTGTGAAATGTGTAGTTTTCATCTCAGTGACTAGACTAGGCACACCTGGTGCTCAGAAACTGGTCACACTCTGGTTTTCTCAACCTACTGGCATCTCAAGTGATCAACAGAGTTGAGGATGGGGAAAGAGATAACTTTGGTAAGCCAGGATGGGAATGGCACAGTTTTTCATTTGAGCTCAGTGCTGGCTATTGAATGAATAATTTACAAAGTAATGGGCAAGATTTTGCATATAAATGGAAAACTCGATGTAAACAAAATCACAGTGGCCCTCTGATCCCCTTTCACCACAAAAGATTCTGAGGTTCTTTAAAGTGGACACGGGATGATTAGAATCTGCTGAATTATCAGAGGAATATGGCAGAATTTTGGTTTTTAATAACCTGATGAATGTAAAGTCTACTTTGATGTTATAGTTGTTTGTTTCTATTTTTTGCTTGTTTTTTTAAAAACTTTTCCCTGATTACTGGTGAGGTGGAGCATATTTTCCTAAGTTTTAGGAAAGTTTTAGGCCATTAGGTTTTTCTCTTCTGAAATTATGAAATTGACTATTCGTAAACCTTTGCTCATTTTATTTGACCTATTGATATTTTATATTTTTTCATTATGTATATGAATCCTTTATGGAATGCTTTATAATGTTTTTAAGACAGCTGTAGCAAGCCCATGAAAATATTATTTTCTCCAAAAGTCATGTTAGGTCATTATTTTTTGTCCTTGAAGAAGATGATGAGGGATGATAAATAGCATTTTTATTGCATAGAGTCATATCCTTGTAATCTCTGTGAATGAACGAGCCTGCATGTATCCACTCTTCACTGATGGAAGTGCCCCATTTGTGGTTCTAGACACCTCTCTTATCTTCTTTCTTTAGGGACTGCAGGTCGCTTGTGGCCACCCCAGCACCGAGCTCTTTGGGGAAAGACAAAAAGAGCTCAGATCAGAGCCTACATTAAATTCAGTGTCCCTTAGTAGGGACACTAAGGATGAGGCAGAAAAAATGATCCATAAGGAGATGTGTAATTGGCAAAGCCATCTTCATCATTGGATCTTATCTTTTCAGCTCTTGGTAGTAATAATTTTAGCACAATCTCCATTTCACAGAGAGGGAAATTGAGTTTGGGAAGGGTATATAAGTTTCATGTAGCTAAAAGTTAGCTAGGGCCAGGGTTCAAAATTCTGATCTTCTAGCTATAGATCCTTCTGCCTGCTATTTGAGGGCAGTGGCTGTGTTTTGATGAATTGTTGTATACTCTGCTTCTACTAGTGCATCATTTTACTAAAAGGGCCACAAAATGTATTTTATGGTGTAAATTGCTTGTCCTATAGAAATTGCATCAACTTTCCCAGCCATTAAAGGGTGAAGGGATGGGGAGTAATGATCAGTACATTAGAAGTGAAATTCTCTATAATCTGATACCCAGATGTACATCAGTAATTATTATTCACACAAGAATCCCTTGCTCAACACATTCATGAATTGTCATTTTAATAATAATAATAGTAATAATAATAATAATAATAATAATAATAGTTGCTTTCTCCCTTCATCACCAGCTAGTACCTGTACTAAACCATACAAAACTGTTCACTCCCTCATGTACACGTTTTGACATCCATATTTTGTTCTCAGAGTGAAGAGACCTGTGGGTCACTGGCAGGGCCAGTAGATTCTGAATTTTGGATTGCAATCCTCCCACAAACTGTTGCCCAATGCCCAGCTCTGTGAGGTCTCTGCTGACCCTGAGCTCACCCATAATGCTATACCTGGGACCTTGCATAAAGCCCAGTGCTCAGCCAAAGTTTCCAGAATCCATTCCTACCAGGTCCCATCTTTCTGTGGTAAATCCTTCCCTGCACCCATCCATCCATCTATCCATCCATTTTCTCTCTTTTGTTCATTCCTTTTTCTTTCTTTCTTTCTTTCTTTCTTTCTTTCTTTCTTTCTTTCTTTCTTTCTTTCTTTTTTTCTAATGCCATCCTTCCATCTCATCTCTGCTTATGGAATACCACATTAAGACTTGGATAAAATGAAAAATTAAAGTCTTTTCAAACTACTGACCCCTTTTCTTTTGTGCATACAGATGGCATTCTGTAATTCATTGCAGCCAGCACACTACAGCAGCTAGTTAGGGATGTTTTACCTACCCTGTGAGTCTGCAGAATCCTTGAGGGAAGGGGCCGAGAGCTTTTTGTAAGCCTGATCTGTGCTTGTGTTAATGTACTTGCTCCCTCCTTACTAATGGTGAGAGTCATGGTCATGTTGCAGAACATGTGCTATTGTTTCCTGCACATGAAAGGTGCAGCTTCTGTTCAGGATCTAAGCCACAAATGACCACAAAGGCATTTTGCCACACCTTTCTCATCACCTCAGCAGAAGAACCACTGATCCCAAAAGGAAGACACAGAGCATCCAAGGTCAGTAGAGTGCTCATTCATTGAACACATGTCTATGGAGCACCTTATATGTGCTAGTCACTATCACAAGGACTGGAATGCAACAGTGAGGGAGGGTCTCGGCCTTATGAGACATACTACAGAATGTGGAGTTAAACAATAAACCAAATAAATGAGTAAAACACCGAACTTGTTGAATGCAAGAAGTGTTATACAGAAAAATAAAGCCTGGCAATGGGTTCAGTGATAAGGTTAAATAGGGTGGTCAGAACAGGCCTTGTTGGGAAGGAGTATTTTGAGCAAAGACCTGAGGAGGTGAGGAAGTGAGTCAGGCATATATCTAGAGAATGTTCCCTCTGGGCCGAGAAATGGCAAGTGCAAAGGCCCTGAGATGAAAGCAAGCGTGACATGTTTGAGGATAGTCAAGGAGGCCAGAAACACTGCTATAGAGAGAGAAAAGAAAGGGTTATTGAAGTCTTGGGGACGCTGATCAAAGAGAGCTTTGTAGGTCATTTGGAGGACGGGTTTCTGCTCTGCGTAAGATGGAAAATTTAAGATACTTTTTTAAGCTAAGGAGAGATGTCATCTGATTTATGTTATAAAAGAATCATGTAGTCTGCTCAGCTGAAAGTTAGGGGGATGGGCTGACAGGAAAGAGACTGGTTAGGAAACTCCTACAGCAATCCAGGGGAAAGTGGCATCTTGGACCGGAAGGAGAGCAGCAAAAGGGAAAGAAGTGAAATTGACTATGTACCCACTGATGGAGTAAAAATAGGGCTGAGGGAGAAAAATGTATCCATGGGAGCTCCACAACAGCAGTGTGGGATGGGCGTTTGCTGAGATGGGGAACATGCAGGAGAGATCTATATGTATATGTACGTGGAGAGGACAGATAGTTCGGTGTTAGCCATTGGCAGGCTTGGCATGCTCGTTGGACATCCATGTGGAGGTTCTGATCAGGCAGTTGGCTGAATACACAAGGTTAAAGTCTGGGCAGCATATCTAGGCTGGAGAAATATATTGGAAATTCATAAGCAGTAGGAATATCACCCCCTATCCCTCCACCCCCTACCACTGCTACTCTCTCCAAAATAGCCTAGATGAGAAAAGGCCCAAAGGCTGAAACCTGGACATGTCAATGATAAGAGAGTCTGATTCAGAGAAGCTGTCACAGGACACTGGGAAGATGTGAGCAGGAAGAGCAAGAAAGGTAAGGAGACTATGGTATCCTGGAAACAAGGGAAGCAGGTATTTTAAGGGAAAGTCATTATAGGATAGTGCATTAACAGGCTGGCCACAGCTTCTCATGAGAACACAGCCGGTTGCTTTGTCATTTAGGGCCTCACCAGGAAGGTTCCACATGGAAACACTGCATCTCAAAATAGCTTGTCAGAGAGAGGATGGAAAATGGAGAAAGGGAGTTATGTACTGGCATCCATACAGCCTTCTTGTCTTCACCATAGGCATTACTTCTGGGTTGTAGCACCCAGCCCATCTAGGGAGCTAAGGCTCCATAGATCCTGCCATAGCTGAAACTCCTGTGCCTCTGACCATGGTGGGCCCAGTGGAGGCTATGGACAAAGTGAGACCCCACCTGGGGAGAGGTCAGAGCTGGGTTATTCTGAGCCATCAGCAGAGTCTTTCTGGCCAGGAAGCAAAGCAAATGATGTTCAGCACCATGTGGATACGGAATACATCTAATTGGGTTTGCCCCCATTGTAAAGGAGTCGGCGGTTTATCATGGCACTGCTGTGACTTTCTCAGGCTGACCCAAACAAAACCCTCACTCATGTTTCACACCCAGTCCTATAACAGCTCATTCATAATGCCTTCCGAGACCACGTCAGCCTTTCTTCCTATCTTCTTTTTTAGTGCCTGCACTAGGCAGTCAAGGACTTGATTTCAGAGTTCAGCACTTTGAGGTTCTAGGTTGGGTTCTAGGAGCTACTACCCAGGTGAACCTGATTAGACTGTCTTTCCTTTCTCGGTACCAATTTAATCATGAGGAAGCGGGAGAAGATTCTGTCTGCGTCTGATATCACCTGAAAAGATTTAATTGGGTTGCAACATGTGTACATCATTGTCTTTACTCCATCTTTGTTCTGTGCAATCCAGAACATAAGGCTAAGGACCACACTTCTTCTATCTGTCCCCCATATTTCCAGCACAGTGATAAGCCACTTAATGAAAATGTTGGGCCTGACCAGACCTGGAAAAGAAAAAAAAAATTACAAATCCTTTGCTTCAGATCCTTTTTGGAACTCGGCTAACCATAAATAAATAAATAAATGCATGAAAATAAATTACAAACCCAACTGTGCGCCTTGATCTGAACTATGTGTTTGACGTTAAAAACAGAGCCTTCCTCATTTAAAATTGAAATATGAAACACTGCGTGTGATTATTTTTCCCCCCTATTAAAGACAGAGCCTTGGTCACAGAAATAGTTGAATATACTGCATCACATTTCCACTGCAGTTGTGCCAGTTTTGATTACGCGTTCCAGAAGCTCCTGTTTGTTGTGTCTCTTTGACTATTACTACCTGGCCAAGGAGATGAAGGGCTTGTCTGCCCCAGCAGCTCTGGCCAGGAACCCTCAGCTGCTCCAAGTTGTAGGTGAAAAAAGCCCATGGGTGATTGTTTGCCCCACGGTCCGTGTTCTGGAGCCCTCTGCACCCCCAAGCTCAGCATCTGTAGCTTATGTTCAAGAGCCAAGGGCCTGAGGAAGATGTCGATACAGGCGACACACCCAGAACAGATTTAATAAAAGACCTCATTCCTTTCCACTATGTTTTGCTTTGTTTTGTTTTTGTTTTGTTTTTTTTCCTGAGATTTCATGGGAATTGCCCTTGAGAGACCCATGGAGCCAGTGTGGGATAACAACCACCAGGCTGACTCCTGGTCTATACACAGGAAAACTTGAAAAGCAGAGACCTCTCCCACCCACAGGCTTTCTGCGCTGGAATGGCAGTTGGTGCTGGGAAGTTCGCTGAGTACAGAGACCTGAATTCTAATTCGAATTTACACATCTAACCACTACTATCTGAGCTAAAATCCGTTTTCCTGTGTGGGGCTCAGAATTCCTATATATAAACTCAGAATTCATATATATAATACATAAATTCCTATCTCTGAACAGAATTCCTATTTATAAAATTTCCTATCTATAAAAAGAGGATCCTTGAATTTCTGAGCCCTCTGGTTCTACTCTCCTGTGACATTCCATCATTACCTGCTGCACTGGGGAACACTGTGATATGGGGAAAGCGGCATCTGGTTGGGAGCCACACACCCTTGTTCTCATCTATGGTAGTCTTTACAGCTACTTAGCTGTAGGATTTTACCCAAGCTACCCCTTTCTGTAGCCTTAGTTTCCCAAATGTAATATGAGGACGGGACCAAGCAGGTCGGTTTGCTGAGCTCTGTTACGGGGTCCTTGGCATCCCGTTTCTCTCTACCCTGTCTTTGCACAGGAAGGCTGTAGCCTATGCCCCATGAGTCCCACACCAAGGGAGAAAGAAACCTGTGGAAGCTTCTATCAGGCATTCACAGATGCTTCCTTTGAACCTCACCTTCCCCATTTTCTTGTTACTAGAACTTCTACTCCAGAGAGACGTGATTAGCTCACAGTCCTAGCTGTAGGAATGGAGAGCATAGGGCTGTCCTGAGTTGAATCAAAATCTGAACCTTGTCTTGTTTTTTTGTTTTTGTTTTTTTTTTGTTCGTACTGGTGTAGGTGTATGGGGTAGAGAGAGGGGGCTGGCGGTGGGTTCCAGACCCCCATTTATGTTTTGACCCTTCTATTTATAAAGTGCTGCCAGTTCACATGTGTATTTAATGTTCCCCACAACCACCCCAAATTACATTTTGGGTTCCAGCCCAAACACATTTGCTCAAGTTGCTCCTGTTACCTAGAAAAACTGAGCACCTATTCCTGACACAGCCCTTCAGTAACAGGTAACCACATTCCTATGACTACTACTGTAACAGTAATAATAAAAAGAACCCAGCTATCACTTATTTAGTAATCACCATGAACTAAATCATGCTGCCTGATTTACACTCCTATCTCATTTATTTCTCACAACTACCATGTGGAGAGGTATTATTTCCTCCATGTTATGGATACAGAAGTGGAGACTGATAGAGGCCAAGTGATCATGTAACTCCCAGTGACTGAGGACAAACTAATAGTCTGATGTGTCTGGATTATCTATCTTGCTCTGAAGCCAGCATCTCTTGTGCTGCTGTTTACTCATGGAGATAGATCTTGCCCTCAGGATCCCCTAAGGTTAGAGTCCATGGCTACATTTCTCTGTATCTCTCAGCTTACCTGGTGCATGGTAGGTACTCAAGAGAGTGGATTCTGGTCTCATTGAATCATACCACATGGGAGGAAAAGATGTTAAGAATCTTCTCAAACTCACCCAGTTAATATAAATGGCAGAGCTGAAATTCAAACAGAAGTCCGTAAGACTATAAATTACAGGAGGTTCCATATTCCCATGGAGTGCCTATACAGACCTCAAGCTTTTTTTCTTTTTTAACCATTTAACCAAAAAAAAAAATCAGGTTGTAATGAGGGTATGACTGTCTGGGGCTAGCAAGTAAAAGCAACCTGGATCCAGAAGTTTCTGATGATTTCTATGCTTGTGTTTTATTAGCAAGATTGGAAGGAGTGGAGCTACTGCGGTAGAATTGTTACTGGCACAGAATTCACTCTGCTTCTCCTTGAAAGCCATCTCTCTTTTAAATACATATTGATTAGAGGCCAAGTACCTCAGTTCTATTCTTAGTCCAGTGCTTTAATTACAATGGATTCTTAGTTAAGCCTGATGGTTCAGGTCTCTGTCTTCGTCTATCCCTACCCTCTTTTTAACTTACACATCAGAAAACATACTGGAATGACTTCCTTAAAAAAAAATAGAAATGATCCTCAAGCAAAATGTATCACAGTCATATTGAAATTACAACCTTGATGAACCACAGACCCATTTCCCTTGATGGACTGAGTTTCAAAGCCAAACTTTAAGGATATAGAATAATATATAGTTATATAGTATTAACAACAATAATAGCAAAATCATCTTTTGGCATCTGCTGTATGACAGATACTATGTTTAAACAGGTATATGCATTATTTCATTCAATCTCATCAACGTTTTATTAAGAAAGTATATTACTACTCCTACTTTACAGAATTGGGGTTTAGAGAAGTTAAGGAATCTGCACAAGGTCATGCAGTTAGTGAGTAAAAGAGTTTGGTAACTTTCTGGCCTGGAGGCTGAGTTCTTAATTATTAACATCAACTGATTCTCTTAGTGAAGAAATGGGCTCCTTCCAGAGCCATAGATGTGGACCTCAGAGGAGGCTACCCCACAGTGGGAGATACCCATGATCTTAGCAGAATAGCAAGCATGTATGGGGCTGCTTTTGATTTTTTTTTAATGGGTTAAAACTTAAGTGACTTCTAGATGTTTTAGAACTTCACAGCAGAGAAGGGACCTCAGTGACTACCAGCAACTGATACTAATGCCTCTTTTACTTCAATATCACTTCATAGTTACTCTGCAAACCTCCTGAAGTGCCCTGCATCTTATTCAGATGAGGAGCTTTTAGCAAAGGTGAAATGTTTTGCCTCAGGCCACAGAGTTAAAGGTAGCAAAGCCAAGAACCAGACCTTTGTCTTCATGCTTTAGGGACAGGGCTCTCTTTTACAGATAAGGAAAGAGTTGGAGGGCTTGATTGATTGATAGGTAGCAGGGGTGGGGGGGTGAAGGAGAGGGCAGAAGGAGAAAGAGACAATCCTAAGCAGGCTCCATACCCAGCATGGAGCAGGAGCCCACTGCTCAGTCTTACCATCTTGGTATCATGGCCGGAGCTGAAATCAGGAGCCACCAAGATGCTCCAAGATTGAGGGATTTTTAAGTTTCTTGGCCATGGAATTTGGAATTTCAAGGCCAAAATCGGTCATTTGGTAGCAGAGTCAATGCTATTGCTAGAGATACCAAGTAAAAATGAGAGCAGAAATGTGCTTTGGGTAGGTTATCAGAAATATCGTAATATCAAGTCCTCTTGAGGGCTGGGTGCTATCATATACACCCCAAATCACAATCTATTATGTGCACCAAACTACTGTCAGCAAAGATCTAGATTACAAAAGTGACTTTCCAGGACTGATATCATATAGTTACTTCCAGACATAGGGAAAGGGCCTAGAATTTTCTTTCCTCACTAATGCTCGGAAACAAGATCCTAGAAGATATGAAAGTTAAGATTTAATCTTGCACAGTTTTCTTTACAAGATTCTGAGATCTATCCCTGAATCCCTTCAGGATGATAAAGCTGCATTGTGAGCGTGAATTCTAACAATGGAGACTACTCTGTGTGAGTACATCTACCAAAATTTTCATCCCAAATGGAATCCAGATCATAGGGGAAGAAAACTGAGATGCAGTGTTATTTACATCACAAATGATTACTTTTTTCTTTCCGTTTTATAAATTTCACTCTAGAATGAAACGTTCAAGTAGTGGAAATAGAAGAGATCAGTTTCTTAGTGACGTTCATTGGTAAGCTGGAACAAGATGAAGACAGAGCCCTGGGCTTTCTCATGGAAGCTCATTTGAGATGTCAGTTCCAGGCTTGTTTGTAACTTAGATTTTGTGTGTGTGTATGTTTTTTATTCTATCCTGGTGATTTTTTCCAGACTGAATCCACTATTGTGGTTTTTGTAAAAAAGAAGATAGCTGGAATAAAATGCCATGGTATGTTTAGTTTACTATTCTATATGGAGAGTTGGAAAGTGAAAAGGGACTTAAAATAACATGGGGCTACTCTATCCAAGCAGAAGCTCAGGGAAGGGGTGGGGGGTGGGGTGGTACTGGGACCAGGAAAGTCAAGGTGCCACATCTTGGTTACTTTCTCTGTCTCATAGTCTGACTCCTTCCTGCCCCTCAAATATGAGGCATGATTCTGCCTCAGGACCTTTGCACTGGCTATTATCTACACTTGAAACTCTGTTCTTCTAAACTGGCTCCCACACTGTATTCAGCTCTCATTCTAAGGTCATTATTCATTTTCTCAAATAAACTCACTCTGACCATCCTATTTTAAAATACAACGTGTACCCTTCCTTAAAATTGCCTTGTTTTCCCCCACCGGACCTACAGTGCTGAAAGAAATATGGGATTCATTTACTTTATTCACCGATGAACTGAAGCACACAGAGCAGGTTTGACGCAGAGTGTAGGCACTCAAATATTTGTTAAAGAAATGATTGTTTATTTCATATTGCCTCCCTTGGTTACCTTTCATTATGTTTGCAAGATCTGTCAATATATTGCTTTAAAATTGTAGTGGTTTAAAAGGCACCAGGGTTTTTTTTTTTTTTTTTGTCTTTTTAAATTGCATTATTTTATTTTCTCAGTGTTCCAAGATTCATTGTTTATGCTCCACACCCAGTGCTCCATGCAATACGTGTAAAAGGCACCAGTTTTGAGAGCATGCTCAGGGGATGTAACTGTACCTGCACCTGATTCATTTTAGTTTTTTTTTATTATTATTTTAGGTCCAGTGTAGTTAACATACAGTGTTATATTAGTTTCAGGTGTACAGTTTAGTGATTCAGCATTTCCATTTATCACCTGGTGCTCATCACAAGTGCCCTTCATCCCCATCTGTTTCCTTCATCCCCTCACCCACCTCCCCTCTGGTGACGATCAGTTTATTCTTTGTAAGTAAGAGTCTGTTTCTTGGTTTATCTCTTTTTCCTTTGTCATTTGTTTCTTAAATTCCACATATGAGTGAAATCATATGGTATTTGTCTTTCTCTGATTGAGTTATTTCACTCAGCCTTATACTTTCTAGTTCCATCCATGTCATTGCGAATACCAAGATTTCGTTCTTTTTGATGGCTGAATAATATATATATTATATTTATTAATTAATATCTGTATCTGTATATACACATACCACATCTTTATCCATTCATTTATTGATGGACACTTGGGCTTCTTCTATAATTTGACTCCTGTAGATAATGCTGCTATAAATACATACATACATATATATATGTGTGTGTGTATATATATATATATATATATAGAGAGAGAGAGAGAGAGAGAGAGATAGAGAGAGAGAGAGGATGTTCAAGTCATTTTAGGTGTTTTTAAGACATTATTTTATTTAAGGAGAGCACAAGTGGAGAGCAGAGGGAGAGAGGATCTCAAGCAGACGCTGCATTGAGTGTGGAGCCTGTGCGGGACTCGATCCCACAACCCATGAGATCGTGACTTGAGCTGAAACCAAGAGCTGGATGCTCAACTGATTGAGCCACCCAGGTGCCCCCAAGTCATTTTAGTTTTACAGATAATATAATTTGTTAAACCAACCAAAACCCATTTTACAAATGAAATGAATGAGTATTACTGATATTACATGACCTTCAAGGGAAAAGGGAGAGGAGACAGAGGTATTTTGCCTGTATTATTTCCTAAGGCATTGTCACTCATCATTTTACAAAGGAAAACTTGAGGTTTTGAAAAATTAAGGGCCTTATGCAAGTTACACAGATAGTTACAAGAAGAGGCATAATTCTGACTGGTTGTTTCTGACTGCAAAGCCCATGGTTAACTACAACGTGCACCAGCTTCAAACTGTAAATTCTGTAGAGATGAGAGTAATAGACAACTTGTATGACTTGTATGTTAGACACTGTATGATGCCACACAGATAACATCATTAGGACCAAAGGACTTGCCTTCCCCAGTTTTGAGACTGCTGATCACTGTCAGCTCTCAGCTCCTAGGTACCGTAGTCTTCCACCACTGGGTCTCCTCAGCCAACGTTGCAAGGTCAGGCCACATCCAGTGACTCCTATCGTGGAGTTCAAAGGCCTGGCCCCTTGCTTCATGTGGAACAATTTGGCAAGGCCACCCAGCTCCAGGACTCCCTATGGCAGTCAGCTGAGGCCTCTGTTATTGCCACATCATCTCAGAATTCCTCCCTCTGCCCCCGTTCACTCCCCCGCTAGTGTAGCTCCCCAAAGTGCCTCTTAATAAACTTCTGACATGCAAATCTCTGCCCCAGAGTCTGGTTCCAGGGAACCTTCTCAGAGTCAGTTTATTGGATGGTATCATTGGGTTTAAAATAATTGTAATAATGGCACCAGTAGCCTACCCCTTAAATCTGATCTCACATAGCAGGAATACTTCAGAACCCACAGTTCCACAGAAGTCAAGACATTCATTCTTTCTTAACCTCCAGAAGCAGGTTGGAAAAAATGACTGTGTTGTATAATTTCACTCTTGTAGCATCATCTGTTTCCTCCATCAGCTTAGTCTGAGATCACAGAGCAGTATGATAATCAACACAGCCAGTAAGAAACTGCCCCTGAAAATCCCTCCATACAGTAAGGGAGGCCCACTATGTGCAGGATGTTAGGCTAATTACACTTGAATAAGCCAAAGATGCATAAAATTACCCCTGAATGCTCTTCCATTCAATGAGTAAGAGCTATTCTGTTCTGGGTATTAATGCATGACACTCAGAGAGGATCAAAGATGCGTGAATTTAGTTCTTGCCCACAAGTAGCTCTGGGTTTAGAAGGTGGTTTTCTAACTTGTATGCTTTGGAAGCCCCCCATAGAACTTGAGCAAAGGAAACAGTCAACAAAACAAAGAGGCAACCCACAGAATGGGAGAAGATATTTGCAAATGGCACTACAGACAAAGGGCTGGTATCCAAGATCTATAAAGAACTACTCAAACTCAACACCCAAAA